>SJYO01051103.1:1900496-1986154 GCA_006410555.1 Capra ibex
ACACTGACAGGTCGTGGGGGTCTTCAGAATCGTTTCCTCGGACGAACGTCAATCCATTCATTTCAGAGAGGCCCAGACGTTAACGGGGAAAGGTCAGGAATGCCGAGACCGACGGACAGGGGCCGCCCCCTACCAGACGTCGGCCGAAAAGGGCAAGGCAGGAAACAAGACACGAGCCAGGACCACCACAGAATACAAGCTCGAAAAGCGCACCATCGATGGGGTGTCAGACCAAACGATCGGGTTCAATCTAGCAAGACCAACACGCACCCCGCAAGGACGGGCTAAGAATGTTTCGAGACGTCGGGCGCGGAGGGCGCGCAGGGACGGGACGGGGGTGAAGGGTTACCGCCTACGTCCGCAGACACGACGAAAAGGCGACCCTCTCAATGACCACCCGAACATTAGACAACCAAAATTAATAAATAGATAAAAAGGAAGGACAATACAACGGGAGACACAAAGGTTCCGAGCGGTGTCTGAGCCGTCCCTCTCACCAAGGACTACAAACCTTTGGAGAGAAGAAGTTTAAGGGAAGGGCCCTGCCCGAAGGGAAGGGCCCTGCCTCGAGGGAGGGGTGGAGGAAACAGAGGAAAGAGCAGAAAATATAATAAAGGATGGACAAAAACTTCTGTTACCAGACGAAAAGACCAACGGACTACAGGAGACGGTCGGATGTCTTCAACAAAACACCTCAAACGAGCCGCAACTTTACAAGAAAACTCCTTAAACACTCCCTCTTTCACCAGAAGGACAGGATAAGGAGGTGGTAGAAGGTTAAGGTAGGACAAGCCCTCTGAAAATTTGGGAGATTAAGTTAATGGAAGAGGGGAAGAGAATACGGATCAGAACCAGGACTTTCCCCTTTTTGTGTCCACCAACTAAATTAAAAAAAGGGGAGGTAGAATTCTTATCCGACCCTTTCCTTTTGACAGGAACTCTATTTTTGACTTCTCCTTTTTACTTTAAGTGAGTCCCGTTGGTCTAACTAGAAAATACTTTAGTGGATGGTGTGGACATAATCTTAAAATATATTGGATGTTGTATTTATAGATTTATATTGACATTTTTCATGGGTCGATTATTAATACATTAAATTAAAACTATTAAGTCTTCTTTGTAGTTTTAAAATATCATGGAGTGAATAAAATTTTGTAATTTGCAGTATTTCTAACCCAACTTCCATTTGACTGGAATAACAGTACTATGTTACGTATTCAAATAAAACTCATCGTCACTCGAAAATTGTATTTAATATATGAAAAGAAACATTCTACTTCAAGAATCTTTATAATGAAACTGAAAGTCCAAATCAAGGTATGATTGATCAAAAACAAAAAAAAACAAAATAAAAAAAAACGATGTCATAAAAGATGAAATACACTTTACTATATTCACGTATCTTTACTATTGTATTCATTTTACTGTGCTGAAGAGACAAGTCGTAGTAGAATAAAAGAAGAGATATCTGTATGGAATGACTGTTTTAAGTTATTAAGGGGTTTGTCATTTTATAATACATAGTATAGACACTTAAGACGAAATTACGTTACTTGGATGATTCCTCTTTACTAAAAACCTTCTGATTGTTTTATGGAAGGTAACTATCTTGATTTAAATTCAAATATCTGTCATCTGATAATTTTATAGTTTCACTTTCCAATGGATCTGTTTGTAGAAGTATCTCCACTCTTTTAAACTCCAGATCTTCAGGATTCAGTTGGAAAATAAATAGTGACGACTCATAAGCACATATATATGTATATGTGTGTGTAAGTACATGTATATATAAGATTTAATGTATAAGATCCCTGAAGGGACCACTAGATCACCAATTCTGAAACGGAAAGTTCCGTCCCCCACACCCAAGTTAGGGACCAGTCCTTCGACTCTAGGGTGTACGGAGTCCCGGTTTTTTGGTTTTGTATTTTCGTTCTCTTCGTTATGACATTGCTTAAGTTATTTTTGAAATTTTTTCCCAGGTGTAGTCTTCTTTATTTAATGTGTAAATAAGGTCTAGTGATATTACACAGGAAAAATTATGAGAGTAAGTGAGTAAATCAAAACCGAGACGACCCAGAACCGACGACACGACCGACAAGAGACCACCTCGCCCTCACGGAGTGCTCACCGTTATACGCCCGAAGAGCAGCACCCCCGTGGCCGAGATCCCCAGTGCCCGAAGTCGTCAACACGACACACTTGAGTCCTTAACACCGCGGTCCCGAGGTCCCGTGTCCAAGCTAGCTACGCCGTGTACCTGAATTAGCGAGACCCAGTACACCCTGGAAGGGTCTGATCCCCAACTTGACCTCAGATGACGTTACCGTCTGTCTGAGAAATGGTGAATCGTTGGTCCCTTCGGGACTATACCAACAAAACTTTTCTCAAGTCAATAAAACAATTACTATTCACAAATTTACGAGTTTCTCAAACCTCAGGAAAACAATAATTTTAAACCAGGTAACTTTACTGTCGAACTTTACATTTTTAGGATACGTTTAAAATTAAGAGAGTAAACGTAAACTGATCCCGAACCTCTTCCTGGTATATACGACCGTTCAATACCCGTCTGACCGGAGTAAGACCCTCGGTTATATTGGTCACCTTCGTAAAAGAGAGACGGTTTTTCATCATAAGTACCGTCAAATAAAAAATTAAAATACTAGTGAGGTCCGGAAAAGTTTCTGTTCCGTAGTACATTCATCTTAAACGTTGACTTTTATTCCTACATCAAATGGCAACTGAGAAAAGTAAATAAGCACGTCATTTATAATTAACCCCTTAAATTATACAAATACTGTAGAAAGATCCACGAGATTTGCTAAACTTTATTTTATTCTGTGACCGTGTGCTTGGTCGAGAGAGAAAACACATATTTTAGTAAAGAAATAGATAACCGTATATATATCTATGTTAATCTTAACATTAACAAACCAACCCAAAAACCAGGAACCTTTTCGTGTCGAAGTCAAAAGTAAGAGAACCAGTGTCTTAAATTAAACTTTGAAAACTGATAAAAATTTTATCAGACGACTATTAATTGTACACTTTCTAAAATTACGGTCTAATTTCTTTTTTCAGTATTAAATTGTAGTTCCTTCAATTTAATTCTCGTATTTAGTTTCAGATCTGTCAGTAACTCTGTCTGACAATACGAATACACCGGACCAGACAGAACCATGGACCCAGGTGTAAATGACCGAACGGGGACATCTAAATATGGCCAACATAGGTGAACCGTAGATAAGATTGACTACTAAACACAGAGAAAGACTACGGACTACACGTCCCATGTGACAATGATAAGATTGGGACGAATCTTGGTACGTACCACACAAGATATTTGTATCCTTTATAAATAGTAGAGATCCCTTTATTCTGTTATTCCAACTCGTTTATCAGTAAAGAATTACGTCATTTTAGTGAACTTTCTTGTAAACGAGTAATTCTCAAGTCACTATAACTTTACGTCACTGTACAGATTTAACTAGACAAAGTGATAAAGAAAAAGAAAAGATAGTAGGTCAAATCGGTAAACATCTAAAATACGTAAACTTTTACAATTTCGAACGTTCACGTTTACATACAGGTTAATTAATAAGTTGATAAACATACCTCAACATGTAAGACCCCAGGATCCAACTGGAAAAAAAAAAAAGAAGGAGGTACTTGTACTAGTTAATAAAATTTTTTTATCTTGATTACTTTTTGACTATAAAAACCTCGACAGTGAGAATACGTAACGTATTTTTATATTAAAAAAAGGAAATCTGTAGACATTGAGTAAGGATTTTAGAAACTCTTACCGTAATTGATAAGTACTGTCAACATGTCAAGACAAAAACAGTCGGAAGTTACCGTGGGATGAGGTCATGAGAACGGACCTTTTAGGGTACCTGTCTCCTCGGACCACCCGACGTCAGGTACCCCAGCGATTCTCAACCCGTGCTGACTCGTTGAAGTGAAAATGAAAAGAGAAAGTACGTAACCTCTTCCTTTACCGTTGGGTGAGGTCACAAGAACGGACCTCTTAGGGTCCCTGCCCCCTCCGACCACCCGACGGCAGATACCCCAACGTGTCTCAGCCTGCACTGACTTCGCTGAATCGTCGTCGTGTGTACTCAAAATGTTGCGGTCACGACTACTAGGTGGAAGAGGTCTCTTGGGTCCCTCAACAGTTTGTCTGACGAGACAAAAGGTCGTAGCCGTGAACAAAGGAACCTTAGACGGCTTTCCGGGTTGATGAAAGAGACACAGGTGCTACTGTTGTGAGAATCAAACTTTGACACCCTTCGCTTACGTCGGAAAGTAGCCTCTCGATGTAAAAAAATGGTAGTCCTGGAGACCTAAGGACCAATGTCACGAAAACTCAATATGTCGTTCTTTCCGAAAAAGTAGTATAACTGTCTAAGATCACGGTTTCGTAGTTTTATACTACTAAGACTTCTTAAATTTGTGAATTCATCGAAGTCACACCTTCCATACACAGGACTCTACAGGTATATAATACATCTATTGAATTCCTCACTGTCTTTTATATAATCTAAAAATTGAATTTTTTATAAAATTACACATATTAATCAACATACTGGAATCACACAAAGAATTGGAGGGATAGGAATTCAAATGTGTAGACAGAGTACCTTTTTTATTATGGATGAAATATCCCAATAAAACGATGCATTCAATTACATCATTTAACAAATCTTATCGGAATTTACTGTAATAAAAAATCCTAACGGAGTTAAAAATGAAAGTCACTACAGACCCGAAACCTTTATCTCGAATGGGTACAGAAGAACATCTCAAAACAATAGATGAAAAAGAAAGTATCTTCCGTCGAAGAGTGAATCAGACTAAGAAATACTGTTTCTGCTACACAAATAGAGAAACTTATGAAGCTTATGAAACTTACGAAACTTACACAAGAAACTTATGAAACCTCAGGTTAACATGACTGGAGATCTAAAAAGACCAAGTCGTCTTAGGGACAGAATAAAGATCTCTGGGAACGTCAAGATATCGATAACTTAAGAGATTTAAAGTCTCTCCTTAGGAGTGACGGAGTAGGTCACAAATTTTCAGTACGAAATAAAAGTTTTGGACGCTCGAGTCATAAACGGAACCCAGAGGGGTTAAAAAAGTAAGATTGGTTGAAAAGATTCAGTAAAGATTCTTTCGATTAGTAAAGGAAAAAAAAATACACCAATTTAAAGATATTTAGACACACCTACAATCTTTCAAGTTTGACTCGAAGTTTAAAAACGGATAACTTACCCCAAGGACCAGAGTACTCTTTCTCAGTGACTGTACACATATATTATAAGACATCTCATTCACACTATCAAAATGAACTCAAATTAATTTTCAACTTAAAACACTCGGAGATAAAGGGGAGGTAATGTGTTTAGGTGAGGTAGTATTGGTCTGGGTCACCGGGATGGACTCGAAACCTGTTGACGTCAGTCACCGTAGTAGGCTTAGAGTCTTTGAGTAGAAACACTCGAAGGGCTTGAATCCTCTGTGAGACCCAAATAAGATCAGAACCTTGGTCAGGAGAAAATACTGGGTACTAAGATCATTGGGTCCAAATTGATAATAAAATTATAACTCTACGAATTCACGGAAGGTCTTTCGGAGTAAAAGGAAGAGTGTGGAACCTTAATTTAAGGTATAGACTTCAGGTTCATTGTATTGGATAAAGGACTTGAAGGACGGAATGCCTCGAGAGAAGAAGTCTCTCTTAGAACCTGACGACGTCTTCCCGACGAGACACTGTCCCCTTCCCCTTTCATAATCGACTCAAACGTCCTCTTTTTCGAAGGTAATTCCCTTTAAAAACATTGATGCTCGTACATAATAATTTTAGTTAAGTAAGTAAATACAGTAGTCTATTATGAATGGTACACGTTCCGTTACTCAATTTAAGACACTCTTCTTGTTTCTACCTCACAAGAGGAATTCGAAGTACAGTCCGATATACAGAAACCAGAACGGTAAAAGGATTAACTTAAACCGTACAGTGAACCGAGGACAATCGGAGTTAAGGGAGTAAATATTTTACCTCTATTATAAGTGAGTTGTCCTAACAACGTTCCCATTTTATCTTATTACCTGTTTTTCGATAAAACGTTTTTGAATTTAAGATTTGTTCACGTACGATAATAGTACTATGTATCTAGTGACTTGTGATCGTTTTGTATTTATTTCCTTTTACTAAATCTTAACAGGAATCAGAGGAGGATGGAGAACGAAAAAGTTTATAAACCTTCTTCTTGATTGTAAAACTACAAGTCGGACTCGTACTTTACGGAACTAGTGGTTCGTCAATGTGACAAAGGAGGGAGAGGGGTAGAGACGACGGGACAGAAAAGTTAGTTTTTTCCAAGTCTGGAATTACCCAAATGATAATATTTAGTGATGTAAGATTCGACGGGTAATTTTTGTGTGTGTGGGACTTGAAGTAAAAAAGGGGTCTTTAGGTCCGTCGTCACGGGATGTCCTCCTACACACTTACCTCTATGCTTGGAACACGGTGAGGGACAAAATTTTGCACGTCACTGGGACTTCGAGAGCGCACATTTAAAGAAGGTGGCATTCAGTACAAATTGGTCATTACTTATCTAAGATCGTAATCGTCTAAGACAAGGGTCACTAATATAAAAATCTAATTTTTTAAGAGTTCTTATTAAATAAGATCAAGGAGTAAGTACTTACACAAATTAAAATAAGTTCGTCATCAATAACTCTCAGACGAGACACGGGTTAAGAACATCGACGACCCTATCTCATGACTTGTTTCATAAATGGAAAGAAATCGATTTTGTAAAACGACGTGACTCCGTTTCTTATTTTTTAATTTTACATTTATATATTACACTAGATAACAAATCTACCTAAATATTACCTGTTTTTATTTCCTTCCCTTTTCCCTCGTATTTTGTCCATACGCGCAAACGAGTAATCATATCCCACCAGTCCCTTCTCGTCCGACTGTTCCGTCATATGTCATTCTCTACCCTTCCTTCACTCCCTTGATCGGTACACCTACAGACCCCTTTCTCGGAAAGTTGGACTCTTTTCACATTTCCAGGTCCCACCCTTATACAGACCACACAAACTCCTACTCGTGCCTCCGATCAATTAACCCCCTTTCACTTGTTTTGAATCTCTCCTTTGGTCTTTTTCTCCGACCGTTTAGGGTATCCCGGAACATCGGACAGCCCTCCTGAAACAGTAAAAGACACTCATTACAGGACCACATAAAGCCCTGTCTCCTCACCTGAGCCGGGAAAGTGTTCAAACGTGACCGGTAACGTGACCGAAAACCCCTCCCCTTCTTGTTCCCGTCTTGGCCCGTCACTGTGTCTGTCCTGCACTTCCCTGAAAGTGATCCAACCACCGGGACCTCCAACACCCCCGTCTCTTGTCTAAGACGGACGTACAACTTAAATTCCGGTATCCCTACGACTGTCTAAATTGTAATCAATACTCTCTTTCTCCGAAGGAGTCCCCGAGTCACCAATTCTTAGGTGGACGCCACGACCTCTGTGCCCAAGTTAGGGACCCAACCCTTCTAGGGGACCTCTTCCCGTACCTTTGCGTGAAGTCATAAGAGCGGACCTCTTAGGGAACCAGTCTCCTCGGACCGCCCGATGTCATATATCCAAGCGCTTCTCAGCCTGTGCTGACTTCACCGACTCGTGCGTGCGTACGTGCACTTTCTCCTCCATTCCTGAGGTCCAGTCCGGAGCCGTAAAGTAACTAAAGTCTTAGTATACTTTAACGGTAGAAACACCAGTTTAGACCAGTTTACAGTTGTTTGAGTTTACTAAGTTAATTACCTTCCTGACTCAACGGTCAATGACTCTATTCCTTCTATAATCCTCCTCTTCAAATCTCCTTTTCAGTCCTTAAACCAAAGCTCCTAAAATTTAAACTCTGACTTTTAATCAGAAACTTAAACCATTAGACCTCTTATCCTTCTCCGCTTTACCTCTGACTGTCACATTGTCGCAAAAAAAAAAAAAAAATTCGTCAAAATAACATTTCCTCTTGTCTCTTTACGTTAATCATCATCCTCCCTTATAAAAATTTACTTAGTATAAGGTAATCAATAAATACTCGAAGACGAGATGTTGTTTATGTCTTCCAAGACCGTATACTTATTCACTCTACGTCAGGGATAAAGTTCTCGAGTTTCAGAAATCCTTCTTCTGTCCTTGTGATCGTCTCTTAACTGTCATATCCCCTTTCTCCTGGTCTCCTTATTTACGGTGTCCGTGTCGTGTAACTTCATAAATTTATGTTGTACTACGAGTGACACGACTCACGATATTTTGCCCATTAGAGTAACAAGGACAACAGTCTTCTCTTTTGTTTGGTTCCGGTGTACCTTCAATTCGTCGAACGGAGTCTGGTGTGTCGGAAGTCCGTCGACTCGGTCTCAAACTTGTCGCTGTAGGACAGTCCGTTGTACACGATGTCTTTGTCTCCCTTTCTTTACTAGTCAAGTCAAGTCAAGTCAACGAGTCAGCACAGGCTGAGAAACGTTGGGGTACCCGACGTCGTGCGGTCCGGAGGGACGGGTAGTGGTTGAGGGCCTCAAATGAGTTTGAGGTAACTCAACTACTACGATAGGTTGGCAGAGTAGGAGACAGCAGGGGAAGAGGAGGGCGGAAGTTAGAAAGAGTCGTAGTCCCAGAAAAGTTTACTCAGTCGTGAATCGCAGTCCACCGATTTTATAACCTCAAAGTCGAAGTCGTAGTCAGGAGGGTTACTTGTGAGTCCTGACCAGAGGAAATCCTACCTGACCAACCTAGAGGAACGTCAGGTTCCCTGAGAGTTCTCAGAAGAGGTTGTGGTGTCAAGTTTTCGTAGTTACGAAGTCGCGAGAAATATGGAAAGAAATATCAGGTTGAGAGTGTAGGTATGTACTGGTGACCTTTTTGGTATCGGAACTAATCTGCCTGGAAACAACCGTTTCATTACAGAGACGAAAAATTATACGACAGATCCAATGAAAACAAATAAAAGAATTTTTACTTTTGTTGGTCAAGAAAGACTTTTCTTCGGAAGTGGTGAGTGAACCTGGGAAGTGTAAGTGTTTGGATAAAGGACAGAGGAGACCCTCGGTAGTCCTCCGCCCCTTTATTGTCCCGGAAGTGTCCCTCCTCCCGTGCGACCCCTCCTCCTTCCCTCTTTCTCTCCGCCTGTTCTCGTCGGGACCTTGACCCTTCCTTTACCTCGACACAAACTTCACCGTAATTCGATCAACAAAAGACACCACATGCGTCAGAGGTCCCACCGACTTGGGTCTAGAAGTCACGAAGGCGACAAACCAGATATCTATGGGACCCCACGGACAAAACCATACTAATCTCTCGCCTCGTCTCTGAGTCCTACTTTGAAGTGGGGATGGTTCGGTCAAGAGTAGAGACAGAAGAAGTGACAAAGGAAAGATGACGAGGGGAAAGGACCGACTCCGTGGAGTGATCCCGAGGAGGACCACGAACGACAGGACTCTCCTCTGAGTCCATGATCCAACCGTACAGTCGTAGCGGAACGTGTGGAGGAGGTTCAGGGGTCGTCTTGGTGGTGCGACCAAGACCTCCTAAAGTCAAAGACCGTGTATCGTTCACAACTTTTATTTTTGTAGATCACCTTTACTCTTGAAAGTATTCTTTTCTACGGTTGATCGTATGGTGTCTCGGGTATACATTCATCGCAATAAGGATAATGTATTATACGGATAATATTCTTGACAAGACGTAGACTCCGTCTTCAGCTGATTTAATGGTCAACATACTGTCTCACTTCCCTTGGGACGACACACGTTAGCACTTCTGCAAAATTTCCTTGTTCAATGACCCAAAACCTTCTATAAAAATTTTCTTATCGACACCAAAACTGAACGTATTTCGTTAACGTTTTATTAACTCAACGTATTTTTTCACCACAAATAAATTAAACTCCTATCGGTTGACAGGGACTATAAAAGTCAATAAATCATCGAAAAAGAATACACGAACTGTTTCAAATCTCATCCTATCCATATAGTATATCTCAGTCTGTGCTGACTTCACTGAATCGTCGTCGTCGTCGTCCTTATAGTATATGACCAATTTCAAAATAATAAATCCAAGTAAAATACTTTATTAACCAGAGTATTTGATTCGACTTTATAAAGAAATTTTTTTAACATTTCTTTAATAGATTCTCCGTTGTTGTGTCAGAGGACAATTTTCTTTTCAATCGAAAAGAACCCAAACTAAAGGAAGGTACTTGTTCACGGGAGACCACTGTTGTGCACGGGTCTCATAGTTCAATCAAGTATAGGTGTGACTTAACCTTTCCCCAACATAAACGCAGGTTTGAAAATGAAATATCAATTCCGTTAACCTTTATAAAATATTATGACTCCCTGGAAGGACCGACAGGTCACCAATTTTAAGGTGAAAATTAAGTCTCACGCGGCCAAGTTAGAGACCAGTTCATTGATTCTAAGGTATACGGCGTATCGGTTTTTTTTTAATAAATTTATTCATTTTATAATTTTTATCATAATATCGGACGACCACATAAACTCTCCGTCTGTTCGTTCGGAAAATTTTTGGCATACATGCAATCAAGAGAGATCATACACACTCAGATTCTTGACCGACATGAACTTCCCATATAACATTAAGAAAACTTAGTTTTATTTAACCTGAGACTCTGGGTTAACTTACTTTTCCTTCTACATCAGAGTCAGTAGTAGAACCGAAGTAAGGGAATCTCGTCTTCGTAAAGTCCTACCAGAATAGACAAGACCCGAGTACTAAGGGTTTAGGTAAGAAGAACTTTAAACCAGAAGAACTTTCACGTCACGCGGCGTATTTTCTGGTCTACAAAGCCTCGAACTTTAAGGCAGAGGAATCCGAGTATGTGTTGGTGGGGGAGAGACTCGTGACGACGATAAAGTCTGTGTCCGGGACTCCGAGAACTCTCTTGACATAGGAGACGGTAAGGGGAGGGACAGGAGGTTTTCGTTGGTCCAGGGTTGAGGTACAGACGGTGGGTCTCTAAAGATTAATGAAAGGTTACTGAATCCCGAGTTATTATCCGTCTCTGTCGGTGGCTTGTAAGACTAAACAAGATGGTTGTAGGAATACTTATAAGTTTATCACCCAGAATAGAAGAATATACACTCCCTCACATCCTTCTATTGTCATACTACTTGTATCTCATTTTAGTGTTATTTCCTAAGAAGACGTAAAGGTCATTAAATATCTTGCACCGGAACCACACACGGTTTAAATTCACATATAAAACTTACAAGACACAAGTTTAAGACGGAGTTAGTACTTATAAAGCAATAGTAGGTGATTGAACACCAAAGTATGTTACTCCATACTACCTTTTATCGTTTACCTCGTTAGGAATCACAAACTTTTCCACTTATCTTCTTAATATCCTTTTGACATAGAATTAACGTATATAATTTATGGTATATAACAATATAATTTAAATAAAGAAATTAAAAAAAGTACACTTCCTAACTTCCTACGAACGGGATGACGGGATTTGTATACTAGGAACTACTTCAGTGAGAATTTACACAAATAGGTCTTCTGACATTCATACTTAGAATGAATTGAATAAGATTTCACATTTTATGTACTTATATAAATATGTCACCGTTCATTGATATTTTTGTCTGTAAAATCTGTTTGTCATTTGGAAGTATTCTAAGAGGAAGTAACAGAAAAAGTTTCAAAAAAAAAAAAAAAAACCAAGACTCAATGAAAAGTCAAGTCAAGCCAAGTCAACGAGTCAACACAGACTGAGAAACACTGGGGTACTTAGCGTCGTGCGGTCCGGAGGGACAGGTAGTGGTTGAGGGTCTCAAATGAGTTTGAGTACAGGTATCTCAGCCACTACGGTAGGTCGGTAGAGTAGGAGACAGTAGGGGAAGAGGAGGGAGGGGGTTAGGGAGGGTCTTAGTCCCAGAAAAGGTTACTCAGTTGAGAAGCGTACTCCACCGGTTTCATAACCTCAAAGTCGAAATCGTAGTCAGGAAGGTTACTTGTGGGTCCTGACTAGAGGAAATCCTACCTGACCAACCTGGAGGAATGTCAGGTTCCCTGAGAGTTCTCAGAAGAGGTTGCAATTTTGATACGTTTAAAAAGAAGATTGTAAGGAGAACGTAGAAGAGAGGGTTTTGTAAAAGGAATATACTTATAAGAATATACTTGACAGACCCGGAGTGAAATTCGTTTTGTCTAATTTCTTCTCATAGAAACAAAGAAACATCCGTATGGAGACTAAGGGTGTCTTGGTCGTAATTAAAGTGGTCCATTCGGTAGAGATGGGTACAAATATTCATAACATAAAATCTGTAATTTGAATCGTAATACGTTAAATCTAGAACCGTGTGATTTTGTCGACGACCACAATCAATATGGATTGGGTGACCTCTTGGGTCGTCAGTGAAAACAAAGTGATTCATTGATAAATGACCTAGTTGCTCGGTGTAAAAGTCTTACCAAAGACGTAGACCAGACACAGACAGGGTAAAGTCAATCATATCTATTACTCTTACGGGGAGCGTAAAAACGGACCTTATACAACAACAAGTCGGAGAGTCAGTACAGACTGGGAAACACTGGGGTACCTGACGTCGTGTGATCCAAAGGGACAGGAAGTGGTAGAGGGTCTCAAACGAGTTTGAGTACAGCTACTACGGTAGGTTGGTAGAGTAGGAGACAGTGGGAGAAGAGGACGGAAGTCAGAACGGGTCGTAGTCCCAGAAAAGGTCACTCACTCAAGAAACGTAGTCCACCGGTCTTACAACCTCGAAGTCGAAGTCGTAGTCGGAGAGGTTACTTATAAGTCCAACTAAAGGAAATCCTACCTGACCAAACTAGAGGTTCCCTGAGAGTTCCCAGAAGAGGTTATGGTGTAACGTTTTCGTAGTTAAGAAGCCACGAGTCGGAAGATGTACCAGGCTGAGAGTGTAGGTAGGTACTGATGACCTTTTTGGTATCGAAACTGATTTACCTGTAACAGTCGTTTCACTATTGAGACGAAAACTGCTACGACAGATTCTAACAGTATCGAAAAGAAGGTTCCTCGTTCACAGAAAATTAAAATACCGACGTTAGTGGTAGACGTCACTAAAACCTCGGTTCCTTTTATTTTAGACGGTTAAGGGGTGTAAAGGGGTAGATAAACGGTACTTCACTACCCTGGTCTACGGTACTAGAAGCAAAAAACTTACAATTTAAAATCCGGTCGAAAAAGTGTGAGGTCAAAGTGGAAGTAGTTCTCCGAGAAATCAAGGGGGAGTGAAAGGAGGTAATTTCATGATAGTGGACGTATAGATTCCAACAACTAAAAAGAGAACCTTTATAAATAAGGTCGAATACTAAGTAGATGGGGTCGTTAAGAGTACTACATGAGACGTATATTCAATTTATTCGTCCCACTGTCATATGTCCGAACTACACGAGGAAAGGGTCAACAAGGTATGTACGATTCAACGAAGTCAACACAAACTGAGATATACTGGGATGCCTGATATCGGGTAATCCGAGGACAGGTACCCTGATAGGTCCCTTCTTAGGACCTCACTCAACGGTAAAAGAGGAGGTCCCCTAAAAGGGCTGGGTCCCTAATTTGGGAGTAGAGATACAGAGGACGTGACCACCCGTCCAAGAAATGGTGATCGTGGTGGACCCCTCGGGTAGTAAAGATTGATAACGAAGAACTGGACGTATGTCAAAAGAGTCCTCCGTCCATCCCACCAGAGAATAAGGGTACAGAGATTCTTAAAAGGTCAAACAATACTAGGTGTGTCAGTTTTCGAAATCACATCAGTCACTTCGTCTTCATCTACAACCGTATTTAGGAGAACGTACTCCGACGATAATCGGGACGGTATCTCTGACGCCTGAGGTCCCGATCCGACGAAATCCGGTTCGTTGATTCCCCGGAGGGGGTAGCCGTCTTTTAACCTAATTTCTAAATGACCCGTACCGGGATGGGTGGTCTCCTTCTGGGAAGGTAGTCCTTCGAACGTATTCGGAGAGAATAAAAATAGGTAGTCTCCCGTCTGTCTTTTCATTCTTGATGTTAGGGTAAAAATCAGACATTTCAACAGTATAAGACATCTTCAATGTTGTAGATTATTTGGTCCTTGGGTCGAAAATCCTGGTTCGTTATCTTCAAAAATAAGATGAAATACTATTCAACAATCTTATATATTTTATTCAATAAATATTTTAAATAAATTAAGAGACTACAGTAACACCATCCGACTCATTACGTGGGGGGGTTGTTTCTACAGGTACAGCAGTAGAGGTCTTAAACACTTTTACCCTTGAACGTACGACTTCTACACTACTTCAATTCTTAAAACTCTACCCTTCAAAAGGACCTAATAGACACACTCGGGTCACATTAGTGTTTCTAGGAATATTTTTTCTTCCCCCTACCAGTCTCAGTCTTCTCTATTACGTACACTCTTCAGTTTTAATCGTCCCTTCCTGTTTCCCTCTCCTCCTTCTTCCCTCTCTCTCTCTGACTCTAAACCTTTATAATAAGACACCAAAACTTCTACTCCTTCCCCGGTACTATGTAGTTATATAAGTACGTTAGGTATCAACCTTTTCGTTCCTTTGTTTAAGAAGGTATCTCTGAGATCTTCCTTATGTCGGTAACGACTATGGAACTAAAATCCTGAAGACTGAAGGTCTTGGTGTTTTATTATTAAACCACTACAAAATTTGGTGATTTGAACTTTATTAAACAAATACCGTCGGTGTCCTTTGATTATACCAGTAAAATCTATCATAGTTGTTACCTATCACGTTAATGTCGATCTGTTTTAAAGTCGGGAAGTAAAACCGTGTTCCTCAAGTAGTTTCGACATATAACAGTGGGACGAATAAATTGAATATACGTCTCATGTAGTACACTTTATGACCTGACCTACTTCGTGTTCGACCTTAGCTCTAACGACACTCTTATAATTATTGGAGTCTATAAACCTACTGTGGTGGGAATACCGTCTTTCGTTTCTCCTTGATTTCTTAGAGAACTACTTCCACTTTCTACTCTCACTTTTTTTCTACCGAATTTTGAGTTGTAACTTTTTTGTTCCTAGTACCGTAGACCAGGGCAGTGAAGTACCGTTATATATCTCTTTGTTACCTTTGTCACTGTCTGAAATAAAAGAACCCGAGGTTTTAGTGACGTCTACCACTGAGACACACACACGAGTCAACACAGGTTGAGAGACGTTGGGGTACCTTACATCGGGTATTCCGAGGAGACAGGTACCTTAAAAGGTCCGTTATTAAGACCTTACCCAACGGTAAAGGAAGAGGTCCTACCACTGACGTCGGTACTTCAATTTTCTATCGAAACCTTCAACCACTACCTGTCCCTTCGGACCGTAAGTCGTCAGGTACCCCATCGTTTTTCAGACTGTGTTGACTCACCGACTTGACTTGACGAGGAACCTTCTTTTCGATACTGTTTGGATCTGTCGTATAATTTTTCGTCTCTGTAATGAAACGGCTCTTTCTAAATTTATCAGTTTCGATAATAAAAAGGTCATCAGTACATACCTACACTCTCAACCCGGCAATTCTTCCGACTTACACCTTCTTAACTACGAAAGTTTGACACCACAACCTCTTCTGAGAACTCGCTGACTTTTTGTTGTCAGGAATCCTGAAACTTATAAAACCTCTGTAGAAATAATGATTGTTTTTTTGAAATCTTTCGTAGAACGTTTATACAAAGTCAAGTCAAGTCAGTGAGTCAACACAGGTTGAGAAACGTCGGGGTGCCTGACGACGTGCGGTCCGAAGGAACAGGTGGTGGTTGAGGGCTTCGAACGAGTTTGAGTACAGGTAGGTCAACCACTACGGTAGGTTGGTAGAGTAGAAGACAGCAGGGGAAGAGGAGGCGGAAGTTAGAAAGGGTCGTAGTCCCAGAAAAGGTCACTCAGTCAAGAAACGTAGTCCACCGGTTTCATAACCTCAAAGTCGAAGTCGTAGTCAGGAAGGTTACTTACAAGTCCTGACTAAAGGAAATCCTAACTGACCACCCTAGAGGAACGTCAGGTCCCCTGAGAGTTTTCGGAAAAGGTTGTGGTGTCAAGTTTTCGTAATTAAGAAACGAAGAGTCGAAAGAAATATCAGGTTGAGAGTGTAGGTATGGACTGATGACCTTTTTGGTATCGAAACTGATCTACCTGGAAACAACCGTTTCATTTCAAAGACGAAAAATTATACGACAGATCTAACCAGTATCGAAAAGAAGGTTCCTCGTTCGTAGAAAATTAAAGTACCGACGTCAGTGGTAGACGTCACTAAAACCTCGGGGGGTTTAGTTCAGAGAGTAACAAAGATAACAAAGGGGTAGATAAACGGTACTTCACAACCCTGGTCTACGGTACTAGAAGTAAAAGACTTACAAATGGTCAGTATAAAAGGGAAAGTTACCTATGGAAGAAATGGTGTAGGGGTTGACCCCAGAACTAATCAGGTATCGTAGTATACAAGACGAACGTTCCTTTTGTAAGATCTCTAAGTGACCCTTTACTTAGTTGGAGCGATACATAAAATTCTTAAGTTGTTTTAAACATTGAGGACTCGTCAGAAATCACTATGACAACTATAAAGATGGTCAAGTTTGTTTACACAACTGTGTTAGTTCCGTCACTTACACAAAATATCTTACCACGGAGTTTCGGTCATGAGACCTTAGTCTTAAGGGTCCAAGTTTAAGACGGAAACTATGGTCGAATGAAGAGATATCGAATCAGAGGAATAGACATTTTACTGTTATTATAATAATGGATATGAATTGTCCCAAGAACAATCTTAATTCACTTTATTAGATATATTTTAAAGACTAGTACCACAGACAGTGTTTACTTAAAATATGTACTAGTTATGGTGAAGTGATTACAACCCCTGGAGAAATAAAGGAAGTCCAGGTCTTTACTAATGAGGTAGTCTGAAGTGACGTTAACTGTACGATTGTTGCTGCTGTCCAAACCTTACACTCCATACTGACTCATTATAGAAGTCGATAGAGAGTAAAGGACTAACACAGATAGCAAAGACATAGTGATAGGTTTACGATAATTTTAAGAAAACCATACGAGAGTTCAGAAAGAAACAATTTAATTCATACGGAAGTCAAGTCAAGTCAAGTCAGCGAGTCAACACAGGCTGAGAAACGCTGGGGTACTTAGCGTCGTGTGGTCCGGAGGGACAGGTAGTGGTTGAGGGCCTCAAGTGAGTTTGAGTACAGGTAGCTCAGCCACTACGGTAGGTCGGTAGAGTAGAAGACATCAGGGGAAGAGGAGGACGGGAGTTAGGGAGGGTCGTAGTCCCAGAAAAGGTTACTCAGTTGAGAAGCGAACTCCACCGGTTTTATAACCTCAAAGTCGAAGTCGTAGTCAGGGAGGTTACTTGTGGGTCCTGACTAGAGGAAATCCTACAGAATGTAAAATTGTTAACATAAAGGAATTGACAGTCTATAAAGAATTATTAATCTAAGACCAATGTGATTCTTTTTGTTTTACTTTACGTTTACTTCAGAATTTCTACTTAGGAATTATTGTTATTGAAACACTATTAATCCACAGTATTATTAATGTACACAATTAAATTATGAGAATAAATAATTAAATAATTAATCTATTAAAGAATTGAATATTATTAATTTACACTAAGGAATTATTAAAAAATTACTACGATTAAGAAATATTATTATTTCCCATATAAAATCCAAAGAGACATTTAATCCGTAAGTTTTTATAAATAGTTCGTCGATGATATATGGTAGACAACTGGACATGTGTACAGATCAGTACAGGCTGAGACACGTTGGGAAACTTGACATCGGACGGTCCGAGGAGACAGGTACCCTAATAGGTCCGTTCTTATGACCTTACCCAACGGTAAAAGAGGAGGTTCCCTAGTAGGACTCGATCCCGAGTTTGGGCGTAGAGGACTCAGAGGACGTAACGTCCGTTTAAGAAATGGACGACTTGGTGACCCCGTGACACGTTTTACTGCTTCTATTTGCTCATTTTCTATTCCAGTGACTTAGGGTCTCGACCATTAACAGGACCGACTCTGAACTCTTTAATAGAGGAATGAGGTTTATACGGTGAACAAGACTATTTGGTTAATAAATAGGTTGATTATAAATAAGTCGTGATAACGACCGATCCTCGATAAGTCCATTTAATGACGAAAATGGCTCAAATGTAACCTAACCTAAGATTTCATCTGTTATTCGTTTTAATTAAACGGTTCAATATATTTTGTAATATCTCGAACCACGAGTCCTCTTTTTATTTTGATAAAAGTTACTTCACTAAAAGTGACTAGGAGTAATTATCTCATTGACAATGAAATTTCTTTTTTAGACTTCTTCAATTCTCTCACTTGGTACGTTTCTTGGTTCTTGGTACGTTTCGTTAGGTTCGTCTCCCTAGTCGTTCACGTTTCCGGGACTCAACTTTTACATGGATTGGTGGATTTTTTACCTTCTTATCGTTCCTCCAGTACGTCATTCAGGTCTCACTTTATCACCCTTTACCCAATACATTCCGGAACACCTACTGCATTTCTGACACCGAGGGTAAGACTCACTGAATCCTTCTCGTCTCCCTCCAAAGACTCGTCTCCGTAGTATACTCGACGGATGCAGTAGACGTACAGACTCCAACAACTGTAAAGAGGGCCGTCAGAACTAAGGTCGAACACGAAGGAGGTCGGGTCGCAAAGAGTACTACATGAGACGTATATTTAATTTATTCGTCCCACTGTTATATGTCGGAACTACATGAGGAAAAGGATAAACCTTGGTCAGACAACAAGGTGTAGGTCAAGATTGACAACGACGGACTGGACGTATATCCAAAGAGTTCTCCGTCCAGTCCACCAGACCATAAGGGTAGAAAAAAAAAAAAAAAAGGTCTTCATAAACCTGAAAATAAAATAAAATAAAAAATGAACCCCATGAGGGTTGAGAAAGTCCTAAAAGGTGTCAAATAACACTAGGTGTGTCAGTTTCCGAACCGTATCAGTTATTTCGTCTTCATCTACAAAGAGAACTTGAGAGAACCAAAAAACTACTAGGTCACCTACACTATTAAACTAGAGACAAAGGAGACGGAAAAGATTTTGGTCGAACTTGTAGTCCCTCAAGTACCAAGTGTATAACGACTTCGGACCGAACCTCTTAAAATTCGTAATGAAATGGTCACACACTCTACTCACGTTAACACGTCATCAAACTCGTAAGAAACCGTGACGGAAAGAAACCCTAAATCAAACTGGAATTTGGACTAAAAGATAGATACTTTATCCCTTTTTAAAATTATGGATGGAGTCTCCCACGAAAACACCTTTATTTTACCTGATTAATCTTGTTACGGACCTCGTATTATTCACCATACTATAAATAGTAACGATGTCAATAATCATATTAAATATATCTTATATTAAATATTCGAAACTTTTATACGTTGAAATAGATCTTCAGACATTCGATATACATTTTTTTATTTAAAATTACTAAGATAGGTCTATGACGGGTTGACTATAACGTAAACTAAAAATTACTTTATAAACCTATTATAATTCGACAATAAAAAATTTGACTTTAATTGTCTTCAGAATTAGTATGATCGAAATATGTTGTATTATACTTTCCAGTTGACGGTGACAAAATTCAGACGAACGTCTTGTGATTAGATCTGTTAAATCCTGTTCTGAAGTCAAAAGAACCTTCAACCTATACACCCGTCAAGACTATAGTTTAGTTATAATTCCATGTTAATTTACTGGTATGACGACTCATAAAATCTCTTCTATGGAGTTGTTTTCGGTGACACTTTAAAAGAAAAATAAAATAAAATGAATAAACAAATAAAATAAAATGAAATAAAATGAAAAGTTATGACATAACCAAAACGGTATGTAGTTGTACTTAGGTGGTGCCCACATGTGTGTAAGGGTTAGGACTTGGGGGGAGGGTGGAGTTAAAAGTAACAAGTAGAAAGTTTTCTAAAACACAAATCCTTCACATATGATATCCGTTACACTTACCCTTTAAATTTTTAATTTTGTAATCAACTTTTACCTTTTTTACGTAATTAAAAGAAAAAATAATTGTCGGAGTTGTTAAACTAGGACAAATATTAACATCGGTTATATATACAGAATTGTACCTTACCTTCAACATGTTGACCAGAGAATTAACGGGTTTCCTTAACCTTTACGGACTAACACCAAAGGCCCCTTCTGGACAAGTTCACTTATCACTATAGACGACGGGACTCACCCTTACAGGTACACTCAAAATAGTTAAAATTTAGTCCTCCTCTACCAATAAAAAAAGTTCGATAGTGAAGCAGTTCAGTTTCAAGTCGACTGAATACTAAAACCAAAGGTTATTGAAAATCTCAACGAAAAACAGTTTGTATTATTCTGGTTAAACTTTCTACAAAAATTTCCTCTTCAATAATGACATTATGTTTATTAATCCATTATCTGATTTAGATGCGAGATAGTGCAAAATCCAGCAACAAGGTACAACAGTCTTGAGTCGTAATAATGAAAACTACCTTTATTGCGTCGTAATATATCATACCGAAGAATATAGAATCATTCTTAAGGACCCCTTCAATATCAACGAGTATAACTTTTTACGAGGTACTTAGTCCATTCAGTATTAAATAAGAACACAGTAAATAAGTATTTAGCTCGTCGACTTCATACAGTGTTGTAATCCATAAGGGTGTTATTCTTCCCTGAGTTCTTAAGCGACTCTAAATAGAAGACCATGAATTTTGTACTCATATAAAGTTCACTTATATAAATCTTCGTATATTATAATTAGGTTTATTACAAAAATTTTCAGTTTATCACATAAAAAAATTTCACAAAATAGAGATATTGAAAAAAACAAAAAGTCTTACCTTTGAGTAAATTTTTCGATCACTCATAAACCTTTTACAAATCATTTAATGATGATAAATAACGATTTTAATACAAATTGAGGTATTTCAAAGTTAAAAAAAAAGTTACTTCCGAAGGAGACCTTCTCAGAGACCTGAAACAAAATTCTTTAATTTAAACTGGTGTAGAGATGTATTTCATGAACAGTTAGCCCATCGTTCTTTCCATCCCTGTGTTTCAATTTTGTACAGAAGTGGAATCTACTTTGACTCTTTAATACATTCATGTCAATAAAGGGTTTTCTCTCCTTAATTCGTATAGTCACCTAAAGGTAACGATGCTACAGATTAGTAAGAAAAATGTCTATCATATTTTTACACAAAGTATTAGAACATACAGAGGATGGTATTGGAGGGTTGACAACGTTTACAAAGAGGAAAACACTCCAATTGACTTTGGCGGTACAATTTGTAAGATTTCGAGAGAGCTATTACACTCAACGGTTCGAAGGATCACAATCTCAATTACAATCACAAAGTTTAATCCGTTTCACCTTTACTCCACTTTCTCCCCTAGTATTGAACGTTTCTTGTCGTCCGTCGGTTCTTATGTTCTTACTTCTGGTACCTCTCTTGTTTACCTATCTCATCAAAACGTTATAGCCATCATAACTAACTATCGATTTTATTCTTTTCTTTTACTTTCTTATAAATTTAAATAACTTTATTTACCCTCTTCTCGTTACGTAGTAATTTTTCGACCTTTCCTCGGAAAACTAAAATGTCCCTTTTGGAAATAGGGTTCCTTAATACGAAGGGGTCATCCTCACAACTCTCGACCTACTGAGTGAGTCTGTATATCAGGTCACGTATGAGTCAGTACAGACTGAAAAACGTTGGGGCACCCGACATCGGGTGGTCCGATGAGACGGGTACCCCAAGAGGTCCGTTCTTATAACCTTATCCCATGGTAAAGGAGGAGGTCTCTAGAAGGGTTACGTGTCTAACTTGGGTTAGAGGACGTAACCGTCCGTCTAAGAAATGGTGATCGCGGTGGACCCTTCGGGAGTCTATTGTGTGCCACGAGAGTTTTTATCTTCTTTCATTATACATTTCTAAATCGAGTTTTACCGACTCTACAATACACAAAAAGTCTTTATTAAGAGAATCGTGTCCGGTATCTAAGACTTGACCTTTGTCACATTTTCGTTCAGATATATGTCATTTTACAGTCTTTCAAATCCTCGTCACTAGGGTATCCTCTGACTGGGTCTGAACGGATACTCACAGGTCCTCAGAGCCCGTCTCCGTATCCAACCACCACCGGACGACGTCCCATCCCCCGTGACTCCAGCCGTCAGTCACGTACCCTGGAAACTTCCTCCAACGGTAATAGAAGTAATGGAGGTGGTATCAAACCAGAGTCAAGTTTGTTGTCCCTCCCTTGTGTCGGGAGGGACGGGTAGTCGTCTTTTGACCTAATTTCTAAATGACTCGTACCGGGGTGGGTAGTCTTGTTCTGGGTTAAAGGTCAGTCAGAGAGGGTAGTCCTTCGAAGGTATTCGGAGAATAGGAAGAGGTAGTCTCCCGTCTGTCTTACTTTTGGTGTTAGTGTCTTTTGATTGGTTAGACTAGTGTACCTGACGTCGGAACAGATTGAGTCACTTTCATACTCGGTACGGTACATCCCGGTGGGTCCTGTCTGCCCAGTATCACCTCTCAAGACTGTTTAGCACCAGGTGACCTCTTCCCTTACCGTTTGGTGAAGTCATAATAACGGAACTCTTGGGGTACTTTTCCGTTTTTCTATCCTGTGACTTTCTACTTGAGGGGTCCAGTCATCCCCGACTTATACGATGACCTCTTCTCATCTCTTTATGAGGTCCTTCTTACTTCTCAGCCTCGGTTTCGTTTTTTGTTGGGGGTCAACACCTGCACTGATCACTACTTTCATTTCAGGCTACGATATTTCTTGTTAGAATGCATCCTTGGACCTTACAATCCAGGCACTTGGTTCCATTTACCCTTCACCAGTTTGTCCTCCACCGTTGTCACTTGCGACTGTAAGATCCTTAGTCACTTGATTTTACCTGACCTACCCGCTGAAATTGAGTCTACTGGTAATATAGATGAGGACACCCGTTCTTAGGGAATCTCCTTTACCTCATCGGGAGCGTCAGTCACTTCTCAGACTTTACGTCTTGTACGTACGTCAGAGTTTTTGCTGTCTTACTAGAACCAAGCAAAGGTTCCGTTTGATAAGTTATAGTATCATTAGGTTCAGATACGGGGTTGGTCATTACGATTCTTTCGACTTCAACTTTTCGAGATACTTCTGAATGTTCTAGAAGATCTAGATTATGGGTTTTTTCTACAGGAAAAGTAATATCCCCTGACCTTACGTTTTTATCCTTCAGTTCTCCATAGACCTCATTGTTCGTTCAAACTAGCACCTCATGTTTTACTTTGTCCCGTGTCCGATTGTCTCAAAACAGTTTATTTCGTGACCAGTATCGTTCTTGGGAGAACGTGGTTGTGTTCTCTGTACACAATCTGTAGTATACCTGTAGTGGTCTACCAGTTATGACTTTAGTCTAACTAATACAAGAAACGTCGGTCTCTATCTCTTTGACATATGTCAGTCGTTTTTGTTCTGCCCCTCGACTGACACCGACTCTAGTAACTTGAGGAATAACGTTTTAAGTCTGTTTTTAACTTCTTTCATTCCTTTTGTTACTGTGGTAAGTCCATACTGGATTTAGTTTAGGGAATGCCGATATGTCACCTTCACTGTTTATCTAAGTTCCCTTATCTGGACTGTCTGACGGACTTCTTGCCACCTACCTCCAAGGACTGTAACATGTCACCCGTCACTAGTTCTGGTAGGGGTTCTTTTTCTTGACGTTTTTCCGTTTTACCAACAGACTCCCCCGGAATGTTTCCCGACTCTTTTCTTTTCTTCGCTTTCCGTTTCCTCCTTTACTTTCTATGTGTCTAAACTTACGTCTCAAGGGTTCTTATCGTTTCTCTCTATTCTTTTGGAAAGAGTCACTGGTTTCGTTTTTTTTTTTATCTCCTTTTGTTATCTTACCCTTTCTGATCTCTCGAGTAGTTCTTTTAATCTCTATGGTTCCCTGTAAAATACGTTTCTACCCGTGTTATTTCCTGTCTTTGTTATATCTGGATTGTCTTCGTCCTCTATAATTCTTCTCCACCGTTCTTATGTGTCTTGGTACGTTTTTTAAAAGTACTGGGTCTATCGACACTACCACACTAGTGAGTGAATCTCGGTCTGTAGGACCTTACATTTCAGTTCACCCGGAATCCTTCGTAGTGATACTTGTTTTGATTACCTCCATTAGTTTAAGGTCAACTCGATAAAGTTTAGGATTTTCTACTACGACACTTTCCCGACGTGAGTCATACGGTCGTTTAAACCTTTTGAGTTGTCATCGGTGTCCTGACCCTTTTCCGTCAAAAGTAAGGTTAGAGTTTCTTTCCGTTACGGTTGCTTACGAGTTTGATGGTGTGTTAACGTGAGTAGAGTGTGTGATCGTCTCATTACGAGTTTTAAGAGGTTTGGTCCGAAGTTGTCAAACACTTGGTACTTGAAACTCCACAAGTTCGACCTAAATCTTTTCCGTCTCCTTGGTCTCTAGTTTAACGGTTGTAGACAACGTAGTAACCTTTTCATTCTGTCAAGGTCTTTTCGTAGATGAAGACGAAATAACTGATAAAGTTTCGAAAGTTGACACACCTAGTGATGTTTAACACCTTTTAAGAATCTCAGACATTATGGTCTGGTGGAATGGACGGAGGACTCTTTAGAAACACGTCCAGTTCTTCGTTCTCAATCTTAACCTGTACCTTTTGTCTGAACAAGGTTTAACCCTTCCCTCATGTTGTTTCGACATATAACAGTGGGACGAATAAATTGAATGTACGTCTCATGTAGTACTCTTTACGGTCCGACCTAATTCGTGTTCGACCTTAGTTCTAACGTCCCTCTTTATAGTCATTGGAGTCTATACGTCTACTGTAGTGTGAATACCGTCTTTCGCTTCTTCTTGATTTCTCGGAGAACTACTTTCACTTTCTCCTCTCACTTTTTCATCCGAATTTTGAGTCGTAAGTCTTTTGATTTTAGTACCGTAGACCAGGGTAGTGAAGTACCTTTTATCTACCCCTCTGTTACCTTTGTTACTCTGAAATAAAAAAACCCCGAGGTTTTAGTGACGTCTACCACTGACGTCGGTACTTTAATTTTCTACGAACGAGGAACCTTCTTCTCGATACTGGTTGGATCTACCGTAAAATTTTTTGTCTCTGTAATGAAACGGTTGTTTCTAGGTAGATCAGTTTCGATACCAAAAAGGTTATCAGTACATATCCACACTCTCAACCTGATATTTCTTTCGACTTGTAGTTTCTTAACTACGAAAACTTACCATCACAACCTCTTCCGAGAACTCAGGGAACCTGACGTTCTTCTAGGTTGGTCAGTTGGGATTTCCTTTAGTCAGGACTTTAAAGTAACCTTCCTGACTACGACTTCGACTTTTAGGTTATGAAACCGGTAGACTATACTTCTTGACTGAGTAACCTTTTCTGGGACGACGACCCTTTCTAACTCCCGTCCTCCTCTTCCCCTGCTGTCTCCTACTCTACCAACCTACCGAAGTGACTGAACTACCGGTACTCAAACTTGTTCGAGACCCTCAACCACTACCTGTCCCTTCGGACGACACGACGTCAGGTCCCCCAGTGTTTCTCAGTCTGTACTGACTCGTTGACATGACTTGACTTTGAATTTTAACTTATGTACCGAAAAAACCTATGATCTTATAGATATACATAGAAACTGAAAGTATTCCAACCATATATTATCACCCATCCTTTATTCGAATTTGGACCAGTCGTGATACCAACACTCGTAAACCCACCTTCCCGAATAAAAGCCGAAGTCGACTCGACGACTAACCAGTACCTAAGTCAACTTTTGAATAATTGAATTTTTTAGTAAATCACTCAAATACACTATTTTACTTTGTCAAGGACTAGAGTTCATTGAACGTCACCACACACCCCACGTATGTACACTAAAAAACGGTTAATTTCCGTCGTCCTCGGTTTTATTATCTCAGTACCGGTTCTATAGTACCTTTGTCTCTATCCCGAGTAAATTTACGACACATATCGTCCCAGTTTATCTATAAAAACCTCTTCCACTGTGGACTCTATTTAGAATTTCTTCCTCATCTTTAAGTCGTCCGTTTCCTACAAAGTCGAACTCCCACCGTCATACTCCTTCTAAATTTCTAATCTTTAACCTACCAACCAATCCATATTGAAACTCTTAAAATGACTATCAATATCTCAAGCGCCAAGTAACAGACAATAAATTTCGTGACAAAAGGTTCATTTTAGGAATCTAACGAATATCATCATAATGTTTCTTTCGTACAATTTTGATATTTTAGATCTTAGATCGACTTTGGACCTTTCATCTTAAAGACTTTTAGGATTATTAATGATTCGGAGTATCTACCAAAATGCTCGTAATATTCATTTGTTTGTGACTAAATCTAGTTTCTCTCTTGGGTCTAATTTCTTTTGGAGGACTATTTTTCGAAATAGAATTTAAATATAATCCTTCATTATCACATTAGTTGTATATAACTCCCTTCGTTTACTTTTATCATATATTGAATCTCCTTCCGAACCAAAACACCTTTTGTTTCCCGTTACAACGACAAACCAGTGACTCATCATAGACCGAGAAGACACTGGGGTACCTGACATCGGTCGGCGCTAGGAGACAAGTACCCCAAAAGGTCCGTCCTTATGACCTCGTCCAACGGTAAAGGAAGAAGTCCCGTAGAAGAGCTGGTTCCCTAACTTGGGCTCCGAGGACGGTGTAGGGGACGTAACCGTCCGCCTAAGAAATGGTGACTCGGTGGACCCTGCGGGGGTCTATAACTTATATTGTTCTGTGCTTTCTCGTTATTTTCTTAAATCCTCAAGACTCTTTGACACTGTCGTTGTCCCACATATAATTTTGTACTTGTAACAAGATTGTCCACATATACGTAATACATTAAAATCCATCTTCACCTAAGACATCAACGCGGAAACGGGAAAAGTTTAGTTCCAGACAGGTATCTCCTAAGACCAAGTTACATGCACTAATGATGAGGTCGACCTGATTAGTATTTCACCTGAGTGGAATGCCCCTAGCATCTGTAAGTAAAACCGAGAGTCAAATTGAACAGTAGGATGTGTCTTCCTGAAACACCACTCGAGACGAAAAGTTTATAGACAAAGAAGAAGAAGAAAACAAAAGACAAGTGTAATGTGTCGAAACCGGGCAGTAAGAGACGAAACAAACCTGACTTCTCTACAATGAAAGTCATGGAGGAGTACACTTATGACTTCCTTTGTTACAGAAAGATATTTACCTTTCCTTCTTCGTTCTATTATGTCAAGTTGAACCCACAAAAAATCTCTATGTACGAATGGTGACAACGATGTTATGACAAACGTAAGGATGGTAGAGTAGGAATAATTCGTAATTACTTCAGAGTCCGTAATAAAATTTTTGAAATTGAGTAAGCTAAGATCGTCATCGGGATTATTCATCCGTGGTCACAATTAAATATTCACTATTTTTACTCCGTATCTTACTAATTTTTGAATTAAAACAAAGAATGAATGAAAAATTTCAAACCGTAGTTTCTTTCGAATCAATTCAGTAGAACTTTCCATATATAAGTCCCTCGTGTTACAAGACTTATAATCAGGATCAAAACAATACTTCACATTTCGGAAAAAACAATTCAGTGAAGTCAGCACAGAGACGCTGGGGTATCTACCGTCGGGTGGTCCGAGGAGGTAGGGACCCTAAGAGGTCCGTTCTTGTGACCTCACCCAACGGTAACGGAAGAGGTCACGTACTTTCACTTTACACTTTCACTTCAGCGAGTCAGCACATTGTATAACACTATACTTTGGAATCACATTTCGGATCTACACGGAAATGTGATTCCAAAGTATAGTGTTATACAATATATCTATGTATCAATATTCGGTTTCCTATGTTTAATCTTTATAGAGATCCATATATTTTTTTTTAAGACTGACCACAGACGATCCACTATAGGGGAAATGTCTATAAATTCACTTGTAGTCAAAGGGATAGAAAGTCTACCCTTATCATTTTAGGTGGAAGTTCTAACAACAATCTTGACTTACACTTTCAATTACATTTTGAGACTTCTGTAACAAATTATATCAGTTATTTATAATCGAATCGTGTTTATATGGATAAAATTCGAGTCATTTATAATTAACTCATCTTCAAATACCTACTCAAAGACTTATAGACTGGAATACGAAGTACGACTGTTGAGTTTTCTTTATCTGGTCCAGGAACGAGAGTTGTTTGACGGACTTTATGGGTTTAAAGAAGAAGTTTTTACATTTCGGAAATCACCTTTCAAACCGATTTTACCAACTACTAAAGGAACGGACGAATCTCGTACGATTTGTATCGTGTCGGAAGAGACCACTGAATTCAGTCGTAACACCTTTATCAAGAACTCATACGTAACACAACACACATGTATTTATGTTAAGTCATCCATAATGACTTATTATTGAGTCTATAACTCTTACGTATAAACAAGACTAAGTAGTGAAGACACACGATCCTGAAGACAAACTAAAAGCGTAAACAAAAGAAGAAAATGAAAGTCGAAGACGAAAATACCTCTGTCACACGATTGACCTGAGAATTGATTAGTGACGTCTCTTCCCTGATCCCAGTAGAAAAACGACTGTTTCTAGTGGGAGATTTGCAGATGTCACCCTCTCGCCACCAAACAAATTTCCTTTCGTCCCACGACCGACTGTCCCAACATCACTGGGTTTAACTCGGACCTGTGGTCTTACCCTCCAGATATAACTGTTGGACAAGATGTTTCTTTACACTTCAGACGTCCTCACCACCGACCTCCACGTTACTTTTGTATAAAATTGATCGTTAATGGAAAGGGGTCCTCTCAAATCTGAAAACTTTATCGACAAAATGTCATATCCACCGAATTGAACTCCATAAAAATAAAAACAAACAAACCAAACCAATAAATAAATAAACAAATAAAAAATGACATAAGTCAGAGGACATATAAATGTCCACACCCCGTTACTACCGTCGTCTTTGGGAATAACTAGAACTATATTGACGAACTCCTAATTCTAAACTATGAACTTTTTTTTACAAATTGAGTATAGAAAATATCGATCCTCAGAATCCTTAATTCTTTTTTAATATAGAATCTCATCTCACCTTAAGTCCATTCCATACTAGTCCTAGATCCAAGTAAAGAAAGATGAGGAGAACCGAAACGTGAACTGATCCATTTTTCATTCAATACGGGTGATCAGACCCCTTATGGAACAGTCTAAATTCTTGATGAATTTAATCCTCTATCACCATTATCACTTTCTCGTGACTCTGTCTTAGTTAGAAGAGAAAGAAGAGGATACTAGAAAAGTGTTTAGAACGGAAGATCCTAGTACCAAAGAAAGAATGGACCAATTCTTTCTAGACGTAATAAATTAGGTACACATCAAATTTTTTTTTAGGTGGTTGTAATCTCAGTTTCCTGTATTTAAACCATGAACTAAGTCATCTAATAAATAAGTAAAATTTCGTCAATAACTCAACTAAATAAAGACCAATTTCACTTTTCTTAAAGGAAGATTTACAGTGTGTAGAAAAATCCTTAAACGTTACTTCTAGGCCTACTGCTAGATTCCTACGTTTTACCGTGTTAGTAATGTTTATACCTCCTGTATCTTAACAAGTAACTCTCGACCCTTTAACTCTTTAGTAAATTTCATTGTTGTTCTTCCGGACAATCTTTAACATGACTCGTCCTGACGTCAGTGACGTAACTCAATAATTTATCTTCTCAAAAGTGGGGTACGGTACTACGCCATTCAACTTTCGTTGGCATTTAGTCTCGACAACACAGTCTACACAACTCTCATTTTCGGTTATTTAAGAACCAGAACGGTACTACAAGAAGGTGATTCTTATCCAATAGGGGTCCCCTGAAGTTTTAGTAAGTGACAAATAACTGAATGTCTTGTCCTTCTTATTGATAGAAAAGGGGGTTCATAAAATTACTGGACATAGAGGTCGAAAGTTCTTTTTACTTTGAAACAGGACACTTATTTAAGGATATCTCCTTTCTCTACCTACGGTGAGCTATTGGGTCATATTTTGGGTTCTGTCACTCCGAAATCAGTGGAGAGTCCACACACCGGAGAGTCCACATCTGAATCTTAGACGGTGTATAAGTTAAATTAACAAGAAATAATCAGAGATTGAAGGACTGAAATCCACTGATCATCTATAACTTTGTTGGACATGACAAATTTTTTTCCTAGGTAACAATCTTTGTACGATTCAGCGAAATCAGAACAGCCTGAGACACGTCGGGGTATCTGCCTTCGGGTGGTCCGAGGGGGTAGTGACCCTAAAAGGTCCGTTCTTGTGACCTCACCCAACGGTAAAGGAAGAGGTTACGTACTTTCACTTTCCATTCCATACAGCGAGTCAGTACAGGCTGAGAATCGCTGGGGTACTTGACGTCGGATGGTCCGAGGAGGCAGGTACCCCAAAACGTCCGTTCTCATGACCTCACCCCACGGTAACGGAAGAGGCTAACAATCTTTGTTTCCTGTTCGTTTATGTCGTAAAGTACTTAGTAATTTACTTTTCAAACACTCATAGTTCGTGGATGATCCTTGACACAAGGATCATATTGAGGACACTATGTTTCTACTCATTCTGGGAGAGGAAAGAGAGTTTTTCAGATCTTCCTTCCGTTCAGGCACTTGTCTAAGTGGTGTCATATGTGACACCTCTACTTATCCTTGGGTGTAATCTTCTGAAGGGTCTCAAAGTCTGTAAACTTAATAAACCTTCCTACAAACGGTCCTCTCTTCTCCCTCCTTCCCTCTGACTCCGTCTCTTTTGTCATACTGTCCTCGACCCAACGATCTTTACTGGCACAATCCTTTTGTGACTTTATCGAATTACGTTCTGATGCCCCTCCGCAGACCCTTCCTCTCGCTCACTTGACAGTGTCGTCTTCCCGAAGTGAACCGTCCTAGAAGGCACGAGGAGGTGACTGACACCTGCGGTGTCTGGAGTCGGGTAGGACACTCAAAGGACTCCCTTTTCTGTTTCCTACACTTCAGTACCCTATTTTTACCACGTCAAAGACCCCGAAGTCAAAATGAGTCTCTAGACGTCCGTTTATGTAAAATTTACAACTACAAAATTTCACGTACGTATATTTTTACTTTTTTTGACGTTTATTAAAATTTGAGTAAAGTCACGGTAACATTAGATAGAAAAATTTCGTATTGTTGAAAGTTTTTAACGAAAAAATTGACCCTTGAATATTCTAACTAATAATTTAGTCCTCTGAAAAGTCGAACTGATAAGTTCCGTATCACTTCGTTGGGTCCTATAGTAAATTAGACACTATCAGGGTCGAAAGGGATGTCTAACAGGGTCACTTAAACTACCGTTTTCTTACCCATGACAAATAAATCAAAGAGATGAAGATTATAAGTAGGAGCAAACGTTTACAGGTGTATCATCCGTCTACTAGAAAACTTTTACCTTTGTGCTAACCTAATAAAGAGATGGATTTTAGGAAGCCCCAGAAAGTGAATGAGAATCTTAAGTAAGAATTGAAGAATAGTCCCGAAATATTAAAGGAAACACGAAACCGGACGGACGAAGAGGTCGAAGGAGAACACGATGTGAAAAGACCAACAGATGCCAGGTCCGTGAAGTCAGAGGAAAGTTGACAAAGTGATAAAGTTCTAAAAGGACGCACACCCGAAAATACGGACGTCACGGGATTCGACCGTGTGACGGGAGGAGACTAGAGAAAGTCGCACCACTGCGGAGAACCAAGATATATATCCGAAATTGGTACTCTAGGTGTTCTTGTCCAGACAAAGTCAGTGGAAATACAATGAATACGTATCATCCCACGGACTGTATCTCAATCCCCGGGTTCTTTAACACCTTCCTATGTTACCTACTTACCTCCAATGTCCTCTTAGTCGAGAACACCCAAATCATCTCTTTCCTATGTTAAAAAAGTACAACCCGTCTAATTCAGCACACCCTGAAATTCCGATTTTATGGGTCTTTTTTTTTAACTTCGATAAGATCTAGAGTCTTCTCTGATTAACTTAGGTCTCTAGTCTAAACCCCTCAATAACCATATCTCTCAAAGATTTATTGTTATTGAGTACATACTACACGGTCCCAGACGAGACTTGGGAAAGGTATATAATCGAGTGTCGTCAGAATTCATGATCATCCAAAAATTTTTAATTGAGATAAATTGAATACTTCTTTGACTCCACTTCTACATTTACGGGTTCTACCACCATCTTTGGACCCTTTAACTACGCGGGTCCTTCTCGTAAACATCACTCATCTGTCCCGAGACCTTCTTTCATCCAGCGAGTCGACACAGACTGAGAAACGTTGGGGTACCTGACATCGGACGGTCCTCGGAAACAGGTACCCTAAGACGTCCGTTCTTGCGACCTCACCCAACGGTAAAGGAGGAGGTCCCCAAGAAGGACTGGTCCCCTAGCTTGAGAGTGGAGGGTGTGACGTACCTTCTTTCCCAGATCTGTTTCTAAGTCTTACTCCGTCCTTCCCCTCTGTTGTTACTTGTCTGTCTTTCCGGGGCCTCACACCACGACACGTTCAGTTTCCTCTCCCAGTTCTTTGCCCCGCACGTACCGGAGTGTCCGGAGACTCTCCGACTCCTCCCAAATGTCATAGTCACAAGGGACCTAAACCGTTAATCCCCCGGAGAACTACTAGTTTCGTTCATAAGGTGCGTTTTACTTTACCAACCTTTGACTGTTCTAAGTTATCAACTCTGATTTTTCCTCCATTACAGAATCAAAAATATCTATACCTGAAACCTCTTCTTTATTACCCTATACTTTTTATATTTCATAAAAAAGGACTATGAAACGGGACAGGTTTATCTCGTAGACTTACATCTACGAGTCTTACAAACGTCTTATTTACTCATCTTTTATTACCTCATTATAACAATTTTCAATTTAATAAATCTAAAGTCCATAGAGATTTAGTTTTACTTTGTATTCGACATCTTTTTTTTACTCAAGAATTAATTCAACTCCGTACTATTTAATACGTTTAACAAACTGGTTACAAGTTATAATTAGGTGTTAAAAACCTCTTCGAAAATATTAGAGTAAATTTCTCGTTACGGTAAATTTTTTTGACACTTTTTTCACTGTCACAATCAGTGAGTCAACGTAGGTTGAAAAACGCTGTGGAACTTAACATCGGACGGGACGAGGAGACAGGTACCTAAAGAGGTCCGTTCTTATATCCTCACCCATCGGTAAGGAAAGAGGCCCCTTAGAAGGGCTGTGTCCCTAGCTTGAGCCCAGAGAACGCAACGTCCGCTAAGAGATGACACACTCGGTTGTCCCTTCTTTCGACAACCTCGAAAATAGATATCACCTAGTTTCAGAAAAAGTCATATATTTTTTCTCCTAATATTAGGTTTTACATTATAGTCTTTATCTAAAAACGATCCTGGTGTATGAGAAAAAAAAAAGGTAGAAACATTTTATTCAAATACATCTAATCATGTCTGTCATAAACCCCAAAGAGTCCACCGTGATTACCATTTCTTGGGTGGACGGTCATGTCCTCTGTATTCTCCGTACACAAGTTAGCGACCTAGTCCTTCTAGGGGACCTCTTCCCGTACCGTTGGGTGAGGTCGTAGGAAAGGACCTCTTAGGGTACCTGTCTCCTCGGACCGCCCGATGTCAGGCATCCCAGAGTTTCTCAGTCTGTACTGACTTCGTTGAATCGTAAGTGTCTATTGTAAATAGAGTAGATTTGACACAAATTTGTTAATATTTAAGTCTTCACTATAGATTATAATACTTCGAAATTTCTAGATTCCCGTTTCTCCTTGACAATCCTTATAACTGAACGATGATGGAAAACTAAAAGGTTTATCAAAATCAGAACCTCTTAGTTTTTAGCTAGATCAAACCCCGGAAGTCAAGTCAAGTCAAGTAAAGTCAGCGAGTCAGTACAGACTGGGAAATGTTGGGGTACCTACCGTCGTGCGTTCCGAAAGGACAGGTAGTGGTTGAGGGTCTCGGACGAGGTTGAGTACACGTAGTACAGTCACTACGGTACGTTGTCGGAGTAGGAGACGGCAGGGGAAGAGGAGGACGGAAGTTAGAAAGGGTTGTAGTCCCAGAAAAGGTTACTCAGTCAAGAGTAGTCCACCGGTTTCACAACCTCAAAGTCGAAGTCGTAGTCAGGAAGGTTACTTATAAGTCCTGACTAAAGGAAATCCTACCTGACCAACCTAGAGGAACGTCAGGTTCCCTGAGAGTTCTCAGAGGGGGTTGTGGTGTCAAGTTTTCGTAGTTAAGAAGACTAGAGTCGAAAGAAATATCAGGTTAAGAGTGTAGGTATGTACTGATAACCTTTTTGGTTCCGAGACTGATCTGTCTGGAAACAACCATCTCATGACAGAGACGAAAAATTATACGACAGATCCAACCAGTGTCGAAAAGAAGGTTCATTGTTCGTAGAAAATTAAAGTACCGACATTAGTGGTAGACGTCACTAAAACCTCGGGGGGTTTCATTTCAGAGAGTAACAAAGATAACAGAGGGGTAGATAAACGGTACTCTACTACTCTGGTCTACGGTACTAGAATCCAAAGACTTACAACTCAAAATTCGACTGAAAAAGTGAGAGGAGAAAGTGAAAGTAGTCCTCCCAGAAACCAAGAAGAAGACGGTCTTCACACCACAGTAGACGTATAGACTCCAATAAATATAAAGAGGGCCGTTAGAACTAAGGTCGAACACAAAGAAGGTCAGGTCGTAACGAGTACTATATGAGACGTATATTAAATTTATTCGTCCCACTGTTATATGTCGGAACTGCATGAGGAAAAGGATAAACCTTGGTCAGACAACAAGGTACAGGTCAAGATTGACAACGAAGAACTGGACGTGTTTCTAAAGAGTCCTCTGTCCATTCCACCAGACCATAAGGGTAGAGAAAGTCTTAAAAGGTGTCAAACAACACTAGGTGTGTTGTATTAACCGTATTAATTATGTCATCTTCATCTACGAAAAGACCTTGAGAACACAAAAACTACTAGGTTGTCTCCAACCGTTAAACTAGAGACCAAGGAGACGTAAAAGATTTAGGTCGAACTTGTAGAGCTTCAAGTGCCAAGTACATTACAACTTCGAACCGAACCTCTTAAAACTCGTAATGAAACGATCACACACTCTACTCACGTTAACACACCATCAAACTCGTAAAAAACCGTAACGGAAAGAAACCCTAACCTTACTTTCGACTGGAAAAGGTCAGAACACCGGTGACGACTCAAAAGGTTTATACGACCGTATAACTCACGTCGTGAAAGTGTCGTAGTAGAAAATCCTAAACTTCATCGAGTTGACATTAAGGTAGTGGAGGTGATCGAAACAAGTATCACTACGAAGGATTCCGGGTGAACTGAAACGTAAGGTCCTACAGACCGAGATGCACTCACTAGCGTGGTAGTACCAATAGACCCAGTATTTCTAGAAAAAACATATCAAGAAGACACATAAGAACGGTGGAGAAGAATTATAGAAGACGAAGACAAACCAAGTATGTTAAAGTCAAGAAATAACTCGGGTAGAAACGTACTTTACAAGGGAACCATAGAGATTAAAAGAACTTCTCTAGAGATCACAAAGGGTGAAATAACAAAAGGAGATAAAGAAACGTAACTAGTGACTCCTTCCAAAAGAAAAGAGAGAAACAATAAGAAACCTTGAGAAGTAAGTTTACCCACATAGAAAGGAAAAGAGAAAACGGAAGTCGAAGAGAAGAAAAGACTCGATAAACATTTCGGAGGAGTCATATGGTAAAATGAAAAACGTAAAGAAAAAGAACCCCTACCACAACTAGTGATGGAGTACATGTTACAGTACTTGGAGACAGGTATCAAGAAGTCCGTGAGACAGATAGTCGATATTAGGGAACTTAGATAAACAGTGAAGGTGACATATTAGTATTCCCTAAACTAAATCCAGTAGTCTATGTATTTTATTGTATTGAATAGGGTCCCGTGTTACACAGAGATCCAAAGTGGTGTTCTGAAGACACTTTTCTACACCTAGTTAATATGGATAAAAACCTTGATACTTACACTACGGGAAAGACGTATACACCGACATACGTTGTTCAAACTGTAAACATAAGGTACCTCTTGTGTACTAATGACGACATTCATCATGTGACGTTTGATATAAAAGGTTGTTAGGTTGTAAAGTCAAAAAAAAAAAATGTAAGTGTAGAAAGAAAAATGAAAATAGTGTTTTACTAAAACATTCTTATTTTACTTACATTTACATTGGATATCAATCTCCAGTATCGAGGGGGAATTCGTTGAAGACAAAAATAGCACCATATTTAAATTTCATTCTCCCTCCCAGTTCTTCCACCTCATCGTTCTGGGACTTAAGGGGAGGAGGTTGTCTGTATGGTTTTAATGTTAATGAATGTTTACTTGATAGATACGTTGACTAGACTTCTGATCGTCTTTTCTATAAAGTGTCTATTTCTCTATTCTTGCTGTAGTCTTACCCACCCTCTCCGTCTCTATGTCATATCAGTCCTGGGTGTGTGTCTTCCATATGTGTTGACATCTGGAGGAAGGATTCCACTCTTCAGATTTCGGGGTGTAACCGGAAGGGTCGGATCTTCAAGACGTGGTCCTTCTGCTCAGGGGTCTTGAAGACCGAAACTTTTGGTCATTCCGACTACGAACTCTTTCGACCTCTCGATATCCTTTATCTCTGAGACGGGAATTTCCTTTACGTGTTTTAGCGGACACGAGGGTCAGGGTCTCGTCTCCTTCATCAAACTTTCCTGGGACCCCTCCTTGCTGAACGACTACAACCTCTCGGAGGTCCTCTCCGTCCTCCGTGGATCCTGAGGGGACCCCCACCTCTACGACTCTCGTAGGTAAAACCCTCGACTAAGACACTAGTGTGACCGTGACCGTTTTCTGAGAAAACCTTAGGAGGGGAGCAGACAATCAAGGTTTTCGAATAGACGGGAGGTCACTCGGTCTGGGTCGAAGTTCGGAAAGTCCTAGACGTCTGTCGGTACGTCTTTCGGACGGGGTCGGAGGTCACAGGGGGTCTGTGACACCGTAACGTCGGAGGACCGGTTCCCGGTCGGACCGGATGGTCCCGTGGGTATCATTAACCACGACGGTGTCGACTCCGCACGTGTGTCCAATACATCCCCCGTGAGGATCTCGAGATTTCTGGTCTCTCTTCACACGGGACTATTGTTTTTGGTCTTTTTCTGTGGTTTCTTTTCTTTTAATGTCCAGTCATAGTGACTACTTGTATCTATGTTTTCGGGTGTTGTTTTGTCATCGTTTGACTTAAGTTGTTTTGCAATTTTCTTAGTACGTAAGACTACTTCCCTAAATGGGCATCCCTACGGTCACTACCGAGTCATAGACGTTAGTTAGTAACACTATTCGGTGTAATGGGTTGACTTCTCATTTTTAGTAGAGTTATCAAATTTTTTTTTCTCGAAAACTGTTTTAAGTTGTAGGTGACTACTATTTTGAGAGAGTTGTTCATGTCTCCCTTGTATCGAGTTGTATTATTTCTGGTATAAACTATTTTAATGTCGGTCGTGGTATGAGTTGTCACTTTGTAACAGTAGAGGGCGGAGGGGTTCATCTTATTTTGTGTATTTTTTTATTGTATAACCTCTGAGATCAATGTACTGAGGTGAACCCTTTATTTCGTCGAGGACCACACGAGCGAGGTCCGGAGAGGAGAGGGGTGTCGGGGTCGACAACATCAAGTCAACGAGTCAGTGCAGACTGAGAAACACTGGGGGACCTGACGTCGTGTCGTCCGAAGGGACAGGTAGTGGTTGAGGTCCTCGAACTAGTTTGAGTACAGGTAGGGCAACCACTACGGTAGGTTGGTAGAACAGGAGACAACAGGGGAAGAGGAGGACGGAAGTCAAAAGGGGTCCTAGTCCCATAAAGGGGGGTCTCCATTAGTGACAAGTTCTCACCCCAACGAACTAAGTGACCCTTGAATCCTGTGGAAGTCATAGTGATCTAACACTTAAAAAAGAGGCGATTATAGAATGGTCAAATGTGGGGGCGGTAGACGTACAAGTAAAAAACCACTCATACTGAAAAATTCTAGTACATTTTCGTTGTACTTAAGAGACTTTGTAGTAAATCTTTGACGAGTCGTTGTCATTAAAGAAAACTGTCACTTCCTAATTTGGATTTATACACCGTAAAAAGAAAAAATCCTGAACCAACTCAACGTATCAATTTTGTATAAAGACACGAATAAGGCTCACCTAACAACCTAGAGGAGGGTGACGTGTCTCGTCATTGAAGTATTATCAACTGAGATATAAATACGGTTGGCTTGAACCCGACGGATAACCATCATAAATAAACTATATTCAGTCTACTTGAAAGGGATGACATTGTATTATGATCGACCTGTGGAGCTTCTACGAGTTTTTATGAGTAACTAACAAAACAAAGATTAAATAACAATGTATTATGACTTTTTACCTAAACCTTCTCCGACTTTCACACGTTTTTAAATGAAAGTCTCTCTTTTGACTGTAAAGAAGGAGAATGATCTTAAGTTCATCCAGTGAAAATAGTAATCGTTTAAGACAGGAGCCAATAAGTGTCGAGACTGAACAGGTCTCCCCTTCCTTATAGTTGGGACACACGCTGGAACACTTCGTTTTTGTACAGACTTGTCTACCAAGATACCCGTAAGAAGTACAAACTTAAATTCTCTTCTGACACACACGTTTTTACCTTGGTAAGAAGTGTCCGGTCTAAGTTGAGCTACATAAGGTCTCTTTCTTACACCATTCGTCTTTTCGTTTTTGTTGTGGCATCCCTGGGTCCTTTATTTGTTTATTCTGAAAAAAAATTTAGAACCTCTTTACACGACTTTCCTAATTAGTTTCAAGCGGATTCACAACCTTTCCTTTGTTCATACAACAAGCTAACATTATACTAAGGTTAGTCTCAACGGTTTTAACCCCCGAAGTCACCATTATACAAAATAAAGATGAATACGGATATTATTGACCTTTTCCTACACCGTTTAATTCTTACTTCTCTTATCATACACCTGACTTAACTTTAAGGTCAATAAAACACACAATTACTAAGACGAAGTGTACTCGGACTTTAACATGTAGACGTTTTACACCTTTCATTATCCTGAATACGGTGTTCCAATCACACTCCTATGTGCTTTTTTATCTTTTAAAACGTTGTCACGGTTCTCTTTTTCTTCGTGAGTTCTTCAAAGTCTTTCACAATCATAGACCCTCTTTTGTAACTCATAAAGACGAAAGGAAAAGTTGGGTAAAACTGTGTATCAGAGGTACCATCAACACCTAAACTTTTTCACGTTTTAACTCTTTTAACGATATGTCGTGAAAAATAGATAGTGTTCCTAAAAACAATACCAGTTTTCATTTCTATTATTAATTTCCCCTTCCGTTCATCTTCGTTTTACGTATATATCAAAGTCTTTGTTAGACGGTAACTCTTTTATAAACACCTTCCTAAACTCTTATGTGTCCGTACGAATATATAAAAAAATCCCTGGACTCCCTAACCAAATCATCATTTATTTCTTTTCAGGTAACCTTCGAACCTTATACCACCAGTGAAGTAAATAGGAATAAAAGGAATTTCTTGATGATCTCCCGATATAAACAGTAATTCATTTTACAAGTATTATTTTACCTGTCTCAGTAATTTGTTATAAACGAACTGGCGGATGAAAAGTGTAAATCTAAAATTTCGACCCTAGAAAACTTAAAACGATACTGTTTGTACAATTACACTCCATCTCTGATGGAACAAAAGATTATGATGATTCAAAAATATCAATTATAAAATTTTGATTAAATTTAAATACAATGACTCAAACAAATTCGATTTATTTAATATGATCGTTTTGAATTTTACTTATGTTTTATTAATCGTCTAGTAGAATAAATAACTTCTCCAGTACGTTTAAATGTCTGTCAATCAACATCTTCCCTTTTTATAAAAGGTACCTGATGTTTTTCAAGTAATTTCTTTTTTACATTCGATCACCAACTACTTGGTTTTCTTCTTCGACGTTTTTTCATCTATTGTACTGTTCAATAGACACGGGGACCTGGTTCAGTGTCAGACTTTAGTTTTGTAATGTCGAACTAAATAAAAGTACGGGTTCAAGATTCACGACATTGTAACTGACAGAAAAATTCGTACGTGACTAGCACTTCTGGTCGGAGCTTGACGACCACTTCAAACCTTACCCCCGTAACTGCTTACACGGGACATGTTTACAAAGCGCTTACCTTCGTAATAAGGGTATCTTGGACTGACACTACTTGTCGGGAGCGGTTAAACACTTGCTCTTCGACTTCAACAGGACCCGAAACAACTATCCACCTGGACGACAAGTTTCCTTCAAACGTCATACATACGTCCGACTTCGGAATGTCAGATAATTACGGTGGTTTATACAACTATAAGAAACTCTTTTTTGTCCCGTACATACTACGAACCACAATTTTTTTTTTACATGGTCCAATTTCATTGATAACGGTAATTACAGTGAATGTGAAAGAGTTTCGTTGAAAGTGGAGTAATATCAAAACAACTAAAATGTTTGTCTGTACGTTTTGAGATCGATAATATTAATTATTGTAAGACTTTCTGTACTGTTCTATTTCCCAGACATTAACGTCACATTTTTGTACGTATAACTCTTAGGAAAAGGAAGAAATTCAATCTTGGAGTCCTAAAATCGACACATGTGTCAAAAAAAATATAAAGACTAATAAAGGTCCTACACTGTACTGAAACACACTTTGACGGTAAGGTTGTACATGTTTATCAGTTTTTGACCAACAGCCGGTATCGGGGAAAAGAACGACAGGTGTCATGGTTACACCACTCATTACTTGATCCTTTTCACTCTAAGTAACAAGTAAGTCTCATCATCTATTCTAAGAGTAAAAACACAGATGTTTTTTTAAATAGTTCATCTAACAAACGTCTTGACAGAACGATTTCCATCAAAAAGAAAATATGGATACTGAAGAAACATTTATACATATATATACTTGAAATTAATATAAATAATATATCTAATATACATATATATTAATCAAGTAAAATTACTAGAATTAAAATCATCTTTATACATAAAATTCACATATGTAAACATACAAAATTTATATTTTTTAGATAAAGAATATATAAAAACGACTCTAAAATATCGTTAAATATTTATATATATATGTTTATGTATGTACGTATATCTACTAATTAGTACAGTCAAGTCAGTCAAGTCAGCCAGTCAGCACAGGCTGAGAAACGCTGGGGCACTTAGCGTCGTGCGGTCCGGAGAGACAGGTAGTGGTTGAGGGCCTCAAGTGAGTCTGAGTGTAGGTAGCTCAGTCACTACGGTAGGTCGGTAGAGTAGGAGACAGCAGGGGAAGAGGAGGACGGGGGTTAGGGAGGGTCGTAGTCTCAGAAAAGGTTACTCAGTTGAGAAGCGTACTCCACGGGTTTCATGACCTCAAAGTCGAAATCGTAGCAAGGAAGGTTTCTTTAGGGTCCCGACTAGAGGAAGTCTTACCTGACCAACCTAGAGGAACGTCAGGTTCCCTGAGAGTTCTCAGAAGACGTTGTGGTGTCAAGTTTTCGTAGTTAAGAAGTCACGAATCGGAAGAAGTGTCAGGTTGACAGTGTAGGTATGTACTGGTGTCCTTTTTGGTCTCGGAACTGATCTACCTGGAATGAACCGTTTCATTACAGAGACGAAAACTTATACGATAGATCCAACCAGTATTGAAAAGAAGGTTCCTCATTCGCAGAAAATTAAAGTTCCGACGTCAGTGGTAGACGTTACTAAAACCTCGGGTTTTTTTATTTCAGACTGTGACAAAGGTGACAAAGGGGTAGATAAAGGGTACTTCACTACCCTGACCTACGGTACTAGAAGCAAAAGACTTACAACTCAAAATTCGGTTGAAAAAGTGAGAGGTGAAAGTGAAAGTAGTTCTCCGAAAAAACAAGGAGAGGTGAAAGACGGTATTCCCACCACAGTAGACGTATAGACTCCAATAACTATAAAGAGGGTCGTTAGAACTAAGGTCGAACACAAAGAAGGTCAGGTCGCAAAGAGTACTACATGAGACGTGTCTTCAATTTATTCGTCCCACTGTTATATGTCGGAACTGCATGAGGAAAGGGATAAACCTTGGTCAGACAACAAGGTACAGGTCAAGATTGACAACGAAGGACTGGACGTATGTCTAAAGAGTTCTCCGTCCAGTCCACTAGACCATAAGGGTAGAGAAAGTCTTAAAGGGTGTCAAATAACACTAGGTCTGTCAGTTTCCGAAGCCGTATCAGTTATTTCGTCTCTATCTACAAAAAGACCTTGAGAGAACGAAAAAGCTACTAGGTCGTCTACAACCGTTAAACTAGAGACCAAAGAGACGGAAAAGATTTTGTTCGAACTTGTAATCCTTCAAGTGCCAAGTGTATAACGACTTCGGACCGAACCTCTTAAAACTCGTAAGGAAATGATCGTACACTCTACTCACGTTAACACACCATCAAACTCGTAAGAAACCGCAACGGAAAGAAACGCTAACCTTACTTTTGACTGGAAAAGGTCAGGACACCGGTGACGACTCAAAATGTTTAAACGACCGTACGACTACCGTCGTGAAAGTGTCGTCGTAGAAAATCCTAAACTTTCTCGAGTCATCCTTAAGGCAGTGGAGGTGATCGAAACAAGCATCACTACGAAAGATTCCGGGTGAACTGAAGTGTAAGGTCCTACAGACCGAGATCTACTCTCTAGTGTGGTAACACTAATAGACCCAGTACTTCTAGAAAAAACATGTCAAGAAGGCACATAAGAACGGTGGAGAAGAATTATAGAAGACGAAGACAATCCAGGTATGGGAAAGACAGGAAATAGCTCGGGTAGAAACGTACTTTACAAGGGAACCATAGAGATTAAAGGAACTTCTCTAGAGATCAGAAAGGGTGAAATAACAAAAGGAGATAAAGAAACGTAACTAGTGGCTCCTTCCGAAAGAATAGAGAAAAACGATAAGAAACCTTGAGACGTAAGTCTACGAAGAAAGGAAAAGAGGAAACGAAAAGCGGAGAGAAGAGAAGTGTCGATAAAAATTCCGGAGGGGTCTGTCGGTAAAACGAAAAAAACGTAAAGAAAAGGTACTCCTACCAGAACTAGGGGCAGAGGACATGTTACAGTGCTTGGAGTAAGGTATCAAGTAGTGCGTGAGATAGATAGTCTAGATCCGGGAATTTAGATAAAGAGTGAAGGTGACATATTAATATTCCCTAAACTAAAACCAGTATGGACTTACCAGATCGCCAAAAGGCATGAAAGAAGTTACATTCAGACTTAAACCATTATCCCTCAAGTACTAGACTCGGTGTCAGTCGAGGACCAGAACAAAAACAACTGATATATCTCGAAGAGGTAGAAACCGACGTTTCTTATATTAGTTAGACTAAAACCACAACTGGTAGACCACTACAGGTACACGTCTCAGAAGAGAACACAACAACCTTCTCCCACAAACGATACTGGTCACTAATTAGTACATATATACTAATTCTATTTCATATATATATATAAATTTACAGATAAATGTACATAAAAATACATTTTATGAATAAAAAATATAATTATTGGACGATAAACGGATATATAAAGAAGTTTCTAATTCTAAAAAATAAACTTGATTAATAATGATTTAAGTTTCTCTTTACTTGGTGTGATAAAGTAAATAAGTAGAATGAGATGTATGTAAAGGTTTATAGAAACACAAAAACGTCTTACACTGGGTAAGTTTACGGGGGTCTAAAGTTATGGTCTTACGTCTCTTCTAGTTAAGTACTAAGTCCAAGTTCTCCTCCTCTGAACGACGAAAAGAGGAGAGACACCATTCACAAAACTCTCTACCAAAGAACCTTCTTCTCCTTTCTAGTTTCCTTTTAGAAAATAAACCACACTTAAAGTACCTTGAGTATCATTGGTTATAAGACGGTTATATAGTATTTTAAGTTGATTTAATCTCAAATCCCTTTTTTTCCTATTTCGTAAAATTTACTAATAACTGTAAATAATGTTAACCATGATGAAAGGGGATAACTGTCTCTGATACATATATTCAGTTTTGGATTAGTTTCTATAATATTAGTTAATTTTTTATTTCGATCGTGTATCAAGAAAAATCTCTTTTTTAAATCAGGACTGAAAGGACTTCTTGATTCACTTATTTCCCGAGATGATTCGTCTCATTGAGAAATTTTGAAGTAGACGATATATCCTATACATGCCCTACACATTCGTGTTACTAGGCTTTTTCTTTGCTTTCCACAGATCTTTTACTGACATAAACCACGACATATAAGACAGACCACTTGACCTGAAAGTTTTTATTTGTCAAGAGAGAAACGGTAAGGCAACCCCTTAATAGTATAGTTTCTGACCACTACTTATATCCAAAGTCTATTTGGGTACACCTAGTATCGTGAAGAAACACATACTAAATTCAAAGAAACTGACGTTACCGTTGTTGACTAACTAAGACGTATCGGACGACGACGACGACGACGATTCAGCGAAATCAGTACAGGCTGAGACATACTGGGGTATCTGCCGTCGGGTGGTCCGAGGGGGTAGGGACCCTAAGAGGTCCGTTCTTGTGACCTCACCCAACGGTAAAGGAAGAGGTTACGTACTTTCACTTTTCACTTTCACTTCAACGAGTCAACACAGGTTCGGAATCGCTGGGGTACCTGACGTCGGATGGTCCGAGGAGGCAGGTACCCTCAAAGGTCCGTTCTCATAACCTTACCAAACGGTAAAGGAAGAGACGATGTATCGGACACGACGACGACGATTCAGTGAAGTCCGTCGGGTGGTCCGAAGGGGCAGGGACCCTAAGAGGTCCGTTCTTCTGACCTCACCCAACGGTAAAGGAAGAGGTTACGTACTTTCACTTTTCACTTTCACTTTAACGAGTCAGTACAGGCTGAGAATCGCTGGGGGACCTGACATCGGGTGGTCCGAGGAGGTAGGTACCCTAAGAGGTCCGTTCTCATGACCTCACCCAACGGTAACGGAAAAGAAGTATCGGATGTGTGTTGGTTAATAACCCTCTTAACCCCCTAGTTCTAAAACATCCTGACTCTACTTCGTCTTGTCGGTTTGAGACCCTTCCTCTCTTTGGTCGAAGAGATCCACCGTCAGTGGTTACTAACTCAGTCGGTGTAGGTAAATACAGGACAGAGTCACACAGAGGTACTGAGTTTACGATATCTTTCTATAAGACTGAGTACATTTCACCCGAAAAGGATGTGTTTCTGACTATTCACACTCCGTGGAAATAATTCTCAGTGAGGTTCTGACACACCCACCCCGTAAAGGAGTTTAAGTAACTCTCAATAATAGTTTCAACCTTCTTCCTATGATTCTCAAGTCTTCTTATACACGGATGATATAACAAGTAGGTATTTAACCTCATTAGTTCTCATCACTTAATTCTTTTAAATTCATTTAGTCACCGTAAAACTAGGATCATTCTTGTTTATTGAGGACTTTAGAGTTACAGGATATGAAGACCATTCTACCAAGAAAATATAGTGACACGAACCCTTTCATATTTTATTATGTAAGTCTATTATAACAAAAATACTGGTTCATTTCTCTAGACAAAAAATTTAGGAATAAAAGGAACAAAGGACAAAACAAAATATATTACATAAAATAAAACTAAAATATACACATGTCTGTAAACTTGAATATTGATCAAACAAAAATCGAGTTGGTACTGAAACGGAAAAACAAAGTAGAAATCACACGTTTGGTACATGACTTGGAAAAGGTGACACATGACTGCCTCTTAAAGAGTGACACCTAGAATTATGATGTGTGAAGACAACAGGAGTCATAATGACACCATTTATATGAAATTAATTAATGTTTATAAATCAATACAAACCGTAAATTCTTCAGGTCGTGGAGAAAAATTTTAAAAAATTCCGATTAAAAATAAATAAACCAAATCAGAACCGACGGGAACCAGAAGTAACGACGGACACCCGAAAGAGATCAACACCGTTCGTTCCCGACGGGAAGTGACGTCACGAGTCCGGAGGGTAGCCCCACGGAATAGGACAATGGTACCTGGCATCCGTACGTCCGATGTACACAACACTGCGTACCCGAGAACTCACACCCGAGTCATCAACACTGCGAGTCCGAATCAACGGGTTCCCGTATACCCTAGAAGAGTCTACTCCGTAGTTTGGGGACGTAACAGTCCGTCTAAGATTTGGTGCCTAGTGGTCCCTTCGGAGTCCGGTCACGTACAATCAGCATGCCAATACAGTCTGCAATCAACTAAAGATCGCATAATTTATATCTCACGAAGAACCTGTTAAAACAATGGAAGGGATTTTTCTAATCGATACTGTAAAGAGGAGTAGGATCTGAAAGATCTAAAGGTTCACTAAGGTATGGGAAAAGTGAAGTCAAGAGAAGAACGGGGGGACGGTGAAGAGTCCCGAGAACTGACTTTCTCGTACAGGATCGACATGACGATAGACGAACACTCAGGAAACAAGACAGGAATAGCTGTGTAACGTTAACCCACCACCCGCCAGTCGAGACCCCTCTAGGGTCATATAGACATTACCGTCACTTACCATCGATCACTTTTGGTCGTTAATTTACTTCAATTAGAAATGAGTACAATAAAAAATTTAAATCACACACTCGGTTTAGAAACAGGATACGGAGATAAGTTGACACGTCTTCTATACTTAGAACACTTTCTTTTACATAGACCAGTTACAACAGGTTGTACCGTAACACCATTGATTAAAAATGTAAAATTTCAGAATAATGTAACATAATCATATATTACTAGTCATATTTATACAGCGAAAAACGGAAAATCTTACATCGACACTTTTAGAACAATACGGTTGAACACTTCACCATTCTCGTGTATAAAACTGACTTAAAAATTATATTGTATTTAGTTAAAAAACAAGGAAATAAAGAAAGTAAAGACTAAAGAAGAGTCTCATTTATCTAAATAAGAGACATTCAAAATTAATTCATTTAATTTTCTTTAGACGAAACTATATCCCTCGTCAGTTGCAAAGTATAAAACGATCTCTATCCTTCAAGTCAAGTCAAGTCAGCGAGTCGACACAGACTGAGAAACGGTGGGGTACCTGATGTCGTGTGGTCCGAAGGGACAGGTAATGGTTGAGGGCCTCGAATGTGCTTGAGTACAGGTAACTCAGTCACTACGGTAGGTTGTTAGAGTAGTAGGTAGAAGGGGAAGAGGAGGGTGGAAGTTAGAAAGGGTCGTAGACCCAGAAAAGGTAACTCAGTCAAGAGACGTAGCCCACCGGTTTCTAAACTCCAAAGTGGAAGTCATAGTCAGGAAGGTCACTTATGAGTCCTAACTAAAGGAAATCCTACCTGACCAACCTAGAGGAACTTCAGGTTCCCTGAGAGTTCTCAGAAGAGGTTGTGGTGTCAAGTTTTCGTAGTTAAGAAACTACAAGTCGAAAGAAATATCAGGTTGAGAGTGTAGGTATGTACTGTGACCTTTTTGGTATCGAAACTGATCTACCTGTAAACAACCGTTTTATTACAGAGACGAAGAATTATACGACAGATCCAACCAGTATCGAAAAGAAGGTTCCACGTTCGTAGAAAATTAAAGTACCGACGTTAGTGGTAGACGTCACTGAAACCTCGGGTTCTTTTATTTGAGACTGTGAGAAAAGGAGCAAAGGGGTAGATAAACGGTACTTCACTACCTTGGTCTACGGTACTAGAAGTAAAAGACTTACAACTCAAAATTCGGTTGAAAAAGTGAGAGGAGGGAGTGAAAGTAGTTCTCCGACAAATCAAGAAGTAAAAGACGGTATTCACACCACAGTAGACGTATAGACTCCATTAACTATAAAGAGGGTCGTTAGAACTAAGGTCGAACGCGAAGTAGGTCGGGTCACAAAGAGTACTACATGAGACGTTTATTCAATTTATTCGTCCCACTGTTATATGTCGGAACTGTATGAGGAAAAGGATAAACCTTTGTCAGACAACAAGGTACAGATTAAGATTGACAACGAAGAACTGGACGTATGTCTAAAGAGTCCTCCGTCCATTCCACTAGACCATACGGGTAGAGAATTTTTCAAAAAGACAAACAACACTAGGTGTGTCAGTTTCCGAAACCGTATAAGTCATTTCGTTTTCATCTACAAAAAGACCTTGAAGGAACGAAAAAGCTACTAGGTCGCCTACAACCGTTAAACTAGAGACCAAGGAGACGAAAAAGATTTAGGTCGAACTTATAGACCATCAAGTACCAAGTGCATGACAACTTCGGACCGAACCTCTTAAAACTCGTAGTGAAACGATCACACACTCTACTCACGTTAACACACCATCAAACTCGTAAGAAACCGTAACGGAAAGAAACCCTAACCTTACTTTTGACGGGGAAAGGTCAGGACACCGATGACGACTCAAAAGGTCAAAACGACCGTATAAATACCGTCGTGAAAGTGTCGTAGTAGAAAATCCTAAACTTTATCGAGTCAACCTTAAGGTAGTGGAGGTGATCGAAACAAGTATCACTACGAAAGATTCCGGGTGAACTGAAGTGTAAGGTCCTACAGACCAAGAACCATTCACTAGTGTGTTACAATAAAAAAGGTAACCACTGATTTAGATGGAATCTATCTAAATCAGTATAGATGGAATATATCTATATCAGAATATAGATCTATTCAAGTGACCAGATTTTACTTCGTGTTATAACTTTTATATAATAGAGTTATAATTTTCACAAGGGTCACTAAGGAATTCTTTCTCATGATTGTTACGTAAACAAAGTCTCCTCCTCCTCCATATTTATCCATTGATCGACAGACATGGAAGAATCCTCAATAGAGACTTGTACGTATAGAAAATCCTTAATGTGTTTAAATTGAATATCTTTGTTATTAATATTGAGACCATAGTGAAAAATTTGATAAAATCTACCTGTGAATCACATACCTATTAGTAACCTATACTGTGAAACGTTCAGAAAAAAAAAAGGGAAATTTATAAATGGAGATACTATACGGAGATGCTGGACTCTTTCTATTATATAAAAACCGGAATAGATAGTTTCTTCTGTACAAACCCGAAGGGAGTATCGAGTCAGTTATTTCTTAGACGGACGTTACGTCCTCTGAGGACAAGTTAAGGACCCAGTACTTCTAGGGGACCTCTTCCTTTACCGTTGGGTGAGGTCATAAGAGCGGATCTCTTAAGGTACCTGTTTCCTCGTACCGTCCGATATCTGGTGTCACAAAAATATTTTTCATGTAACAGAATCTGTGATTTTGTTTATAAATTATTATATAAAGAAAAAATCGTTGTCGAAATAACTTTATAATAAGTGTATGGTGTGTTAAATCGGTAAATCTCACACTTTAATTTACCAAAAATAAAACGAATGTCTAACACGTTGGTAGTCGTGTTAGTTAAAATCTTTTTAACATAATGGGAGACGGGGTTCTTTGAGACATGGAGAATCCTCAATGACACAGGGAGTTTTGAGGGAACCGGATCCTTTAATGTTATAGGAGAGATAGAGATATCTAAAAGAATAAGAATTATAAAGTACATTCACTTTAGTATATTACACACCAGAAAACACTAAGGAAAGTGAATCGTAATCCAACAGTTCTAAGTAGACACAACATCGTACATAGTCATGAAGTAAAGAAAAAAATAAGAATTTATTATAAGGTAAAACACCTATATTGGTCTGTAAACAGGTTTATACGTCACCTGTTATCGCAAACTTCTCAAGGAAATGTAGTGATCGATAATCAATCATTGAGTCTACCATTTCTTAGACGGACATTACACCTGACTGAAACTAGGGACTCAGTCTTTCTAGGGAACCTCTTCCCCCACCGATGGGTGAGGTCATGAGAACGGACCTCTTAAGGAACCTGTCTCCTCCGAACGTCAAGTCAGGTACCTCAGTGTTTCTCAGCCTGTACTGACTCAGTGATTGAGAAAGTGAAAAAGTTTACGTTTAGTCTTGATATCACTTTCTAGTGAAGTGTGAGCGACTTTTCTGTCTATAATTATGTGCAACCGTTCCTACACCTCTTTAACCTTGGGAATACGAGACGACACCCTTAGGTTTTGATCGACGAAACCTTCTGTCGGACCATGAATGAGTTTTCTAATTTATATATCAGTGGTATACTGAGTCGTTAAGGTGAGGATCCATATATAGGTACTCTTTACTTTTGTATGCAGGGGCGTTTAAACTTACAAGTATCGTCGTGATAAACATTATCGATTTTTCACCCTTGTAAAACTCCACTAAAACGATGACTGACATTTCCCCTCCCTACGAACGAACTCTTATTTTTGTTTTATGGTAGTATAAACTAATTATAATTCATAACCATCTTGTTAGTTCCTCGATAAAGGAGACTAACTGTAACCCATGAATACTCTTATTTTCGCATTGATTTAGGTACTCATTCTAGAGTCTCCTTTGTTCAATCCTTCCTTCTACTTTTCTAAATTCGGATTCGAACTCTCCTGTGACACCCGTAACACGAGATTGATAACTTTTTGTCGATTCACTGAATTTTCTCAATCACTCTCGGATGAAGGAGTAGATTAGAAAACCTTATCAAATACGTCACCCTCTCGAACTAAATAATGACAAAATTTGAGATATAAAGATTATAAAATAAAGGTCAGGGTGACCTTAACATATTACTGATTTTCGGTATTTTGTAGTTTACACAATTACAAATACTTTAATGAAACGTTGGGTACGACGACGACGACGATTCAGCGAAGTCAGCACAGACTGAGACACGTTGGGGTATCTACCGTCGGGTGGTCCGAGGGGGCAGGGACCCTAAGAGTTCTTGTGACCTCACCCAACGGTAAAGGAAGAGGTTACGTACTTTCACTTTTCACTTTCCCTTCAACGAGTCAGCACAGGTTGAGAATCACTGTGGTACCTGACGCCGGGTGGTCCGAGGAGGCAGGTACCCTAAAAGGTCCGTTCTCACGACCTCACCCCACGGTAACGGAAGAGGTAACGTTGGGTATTCCGTGATATTTTTCATCTTATAATGATTAATACCTTCTTCACGGAAAATATATAATGATACTTAAATAGACTTAATAAAAAACACAACTATTAGTTTAATCACAAATAATGATAGTATACTTTTAATTTCTATGGGTCCTTTTCAACTACAGATTTTATGTTAAGAACTTCGAAATCCGGACTCAGGATGAACTCTTCTTGGTTATGTTAAAAGGATCATTTTTCAAATTCGTAACCAACACTGTCGTTAAATGGATCATAGAACGGACCTTTTACAGTACCTGTCTCCTCGGACCGCCCGACATCAGGTACCCCAACGTTTCTCAGTGTGTGTTGACTCGTCTCTCGTCTCGTCTCGTCTCTCTCTCTCGTTCTAATATCGTGAAAGACATGTAGTCGAATAAACTTCAGGAATATATATAACTAGGTAAACGAAGAAAGTTGTAAAGATTCTCCGTCTATCATAATAATAGTGGTAAAACATTTACTCCTTCCACTCCTCGTCTGACCAATTCATTGGACGGGATCTAGTGTGTCGATCGTTCATCGTCTCGTTCTAACCGTCTTCCCGTCATAACAAGGACTCGGACACTATAATTAGCAAGTGAGAAGACGAGAACAAAATATGCGATATCGTCGCAACGAGACACGTATGTAGTGTCAAGACCTGGTGGAGATATCTTGTCTAGTTCTTGTAAAAGGAGTTCTCTTCAAAGATCCTAATCGTTCGTAAGAGAAATAGAACTTAACGGGTGATCTTCGAGCCTCAGTTTGTCGTATTAAAATTTCAATCCTGTTAGGTATTTCTAGTAGAATAGGTAGAAGTGAGTAAATTATCTATTCCTTTAATTTCAAATCTGTCTGACAGACCAGATACTAGTATAACGAATAACACTCAAAAAAGGAATCCGATGATTAATTTACTGACGACCCAATTAGTTTCGAACAAGGGATAGTTTATAAATGATACTTCAACGATACACCAACACCCCATCCTATGAATAATCTACAATATCACACATAAAAAAAGTTACCATTATGTTATTTGATACAAAAATTCAGTATATTATTATTATAGAAAGATTATCCCTCTTAAATGACGTTATCTGATGTTGAAAGTCTCACTGACACCTACACATGTCATATAGACACCATTGATACAGAAACTTTGAAAATTCACTATTAGTATAATAACCATATACAATAAGTGATAATTTTAATTTAATTTAAAAATTTTTAATTTTTAAGTTAATTAAAATTAAAAATTTTTAATTTTTAATAAAAACTCTAATATAATGTGTAAAATTCGGTAAACGGTCAAAAAATCATATTTTTCACATGAAAAATAAAAAAATAAAGGAGAACACATTATAAGGATTTACAAGACTCTTTGAAGTATTCATTTCAACGAGTCTTTGAAGTATTGTTTTGTATTTTTACTTAGAAAAAGTTTCCGAAGTGTCTTAAATTTCAATTACGGTTCCAAGAAAAAACACATAGATTAAATTAAATTTTTTATCTATTGTAGATTTTCACTCTCTAAAAACAAGTGAGAAAATATTAATAACTACAATTGTGGTATACCGTATTCCAACTAAAAAGATACTTTATTGTTTAGAAGTATACTTCATCCAATTATCTTTTATTTGTCAACAAGTTATAGAACTTTGAGACCAAAAAAATATACTCTCTTAATTTAGGTCGTAACCGTTCCGCGTTTCTCAATAAGGTCGGATGGATTTCGGTGAAAGTTTCTACACTATCGTGTCACATAGTCGATGGAAGTAGTATTTCCTACTGAATATATGAATAAATAAAACGTCGTGTTATTTTAACTTTTAAAAAGAGAGTTTTATTGTTTGTACTTTACAATGTGTTATGGAAATATTTCTCCGGATGACAATGACTAAATATAAAAACGGAAGTAAATATAGGTAAGGGGGTTTAACAGTACAATACAAAGGTCTTCTCCCTTGTCGTTCATCGAACTACTAATGAAATTCGATTTTAAGATCTTAGACGATATATATACTATCGAAAATCTCTTTCAAGTTTGTCATTTATCATCAACTCAAATATATAGTAAAGAATGACATACAATTCCTTATTTACAGTATAAGTAATAATTCACTTGAGTTCGATAATATTATATATTTCAATTTCTAGAAATAACCAAAAATTTTTTAATGTGTAGCATTATTTTTGTATCAGAATTTATTTTCAAGATAACTAACTAATTATTTTTTGGACTTATAACATGAAAAACAACTGAAAAATTAAAAAAGAATCTTTTTCTACTACACACACATAAAGTTCTCTGTAGTCATAACTTAGGACCGGTTAGATACTATTCCATAAACCTTCCCCTAAAAACGATGTACCATCTCACAGAACTTCTTTTTCTATTGGTATGTCCGAAGGTGTGAAACTTGAAATGTTACCACTTAACAAGTTTTCTTACACTATAACATTCATAAAAAAGATTCAGTAAGACCATGTTCAAGTAATTAGAATTTTACCGTTGACATCTTAAACTTGTTCATTTATGAGATATTAATTTTTTATATGTGAACTTATCACGAAATTATTAGATAATTAAATATCATGTAGATATATTATGTCATAGGAAAAGAACACATATTGGAACTTAAAGTCCTCAGAATAAAAGATATGTGCCTCTTCCGCTACCGTGGGGTGAGGTCATGAGAACGGACCTTTTTAGGGTACCTACCTCCTCGGACCACCCGACGTCAGGTACCCCAGTGATGCTCAGACTGTGTTGATTCAATGAAGTGAAAGTGAAAAGTGAAAGTACGTGACCTCTTCCTTTACCGTTGGGTGAGGTCACAAGAACGGACCTCTTAGGGTCCCTACCGTCTCGGACCACCCGACGGCAGATACCCCAGCGTGTCTCAACCTGTGCTGACTTCGTTGAATCGTCGTCGTCGTCGTAAAAGATATGTCGAACAAACTGGACTCGAAAAATGTAGACGAACTACTTAGAAAAGACGATCCACATTTCCAATTGTTGATGAAGTGGAGATTATGTCGATATAATAAACTACACGGAGTTTAAGTTGGAATCTTTACGACTGTCCATAAGATTCCCTCGTATTAAAAACTTTAAATAACAATTAAAATCCTATTAGTGAAATGTTACAACACAACCAAAGACGGTATGTAGTTGTACTTAGTCGGTATCATACGTATACGGGAGAAGGAGAACTGGGAGGGAGACTCTCGTATGCAATATTACCCTTCGTGAAAGTCTTGATTGAGTAATTTTTATAGTCATGACGAGAACCGATTAAGTTTAATAATAATGATACGTGTCGTGGTCCACATATGAGGTGGAGGTTCACTAATACTAACAACACCATGGACGTTTTTATATAGGACGTTTAAAGTTTACCTTTTACCTTGATGTCAATATATACTCCATACTTAATGAAGCAGGGATTTTACATAAGGAGACCTCCCAGCGAGAGACACGATAAAAGACTTATTCCACAAGTGTATTTAAACTTTTTGGAGAGAGTGTGTGTGTCATAAGGTGTATGTTATTCGTGTGGGTACATGTCGTGTGAACATTATGTGTTCTGTGTCAATTGTAAAATTTCAGGTACTAAGGAAAACGCTTCCTCGTATAAATTGACGAAAGAGTTTGCATAAAATAGTCTCTAGGAATGAAAAGGGGGTCTACAATCCTTACCCGAAACTCTTTACAACTAAAGATTAGTAATCTTGTTTCCTTTTCTCACAATAAAATAAGTGAGTAAACTTTACTTCGTAAAATTGTTTTCAGACTTTGAGTTCTACAATCATTAAATAATAAAGTCCATAACTTCTGAAGTAACCCATTTATATTCTTTTCTAAATTTTATAAACTTTTAAAATTTTTCTTCTAAAGTCCTTATTACTTACGACATAGTGTAGGAAGGAGTTATATTATTAATAAGTCTTAAGAAGGTAATAGAATATTATTGAGATACCTCCAAACGTCTGGATGAGAAAGAGTAAAAATCTTGTCTTCTTCCCTTGGTACATTAAAATTATGTCAATAATCACTATAGTAGTCTAAATCCTCCCAGTGTTTAAGACTAATATTAAACGTAATGGACTCCTATCAGGGTTAAATAATAACGATTAGAATTCAAAAAAGGTAATTATCAAATTAATATACCTCCATAATAAATACCATAAGAATTAATGTACCTTAATTGATATATGGGTTTTCTTTTTGTCTAAAGAGGTTAGGACACGTTAAATGATTCATTCTTTTTCAATTGTCAATGGAATAAAATATTGTTACATTGTATACGAACAACAGACAAAATATTAATACACATTTATCACAATAACTAAATTTATTACAACTATAATAAATAGACAAATTAGTATCGTTATAAAGACGAAATATAATATAAAAAATTTCTCCCTCAGAACTTTTTCGTTCGAATATTTTTACTACTCCTCTGTCCACAGTCACTCTCTTTTGCTTAGTCTCCAATGAACTTTTATATATCATTACACCCCTAAAATCTTTTCTCGTTGTACTTGAGACGTCTATAGTTATTAGGTCCTTGATGACCACATATATTAGTCATAAGTGTCACTATTGGGACTATAAATTTATTTTCTAATTTAATACAAATCTTATAAATAATACTTGTGTTCATTATATCCATTTATAAGTAGCTCTAACAATATTATTGAGCCGAGAAAGTTTCTATTCAAAATAAATAGATCTTTAGATTAAGGGTACCTTGTTGATTAAAACCTAAGGTACATTTAATCTTGTATGATAAACTTAAATTATAATCTTAATTATAAACTAAACTTACAAAATAGAAGAAAATCTGGACCTGAACATCTAGAAAAGGTCGACTCCAAGTATCTCCTGGACTTCTGTAAATATTTAATTTTATCTTAGATGTCTTTTCCTTCGAACAGTCTTAAAAACGACCAGGTGTTCCTTAGAAGTTCAGTCTCAAACTGATTGTAAAATTTTAAACCCAATATTTCTTATATATCTGGTTGTTAATGTCGGATTATCAATATAATATTAATCAAAGTCGACTAAAATAAACATTTATCCTTAAGACTTTAGTCCTCACTTTATTTGTCAATGATAGAATTTTAAAACAATTTCTTATCCCTATGTAAAATTTTAATGGTCTTCCATATCTTTTGGTCTTGATACCCACTTATTAGTGATAGTAGGTTTCTAAAAATTTAAAAAACAACTATTCCCTCATCTTCTTTTTTGTTTGGTCGGAGTTCACTCCTCAGTATGATTGATTATACTAAACAACAAAATATTAATCACTCCCTTATAATCTCGTTCTGGAAACTGTGAACCGGTTTAATCTATTAATTAAAACATCATCTTTTTCTGCGACTCAACGAAGAAAGGAGAGATAACAAAACGAGGTGTAAATGTAGAGTCAAGATCATACTTTGGTTTGTATGGGTGAGTGGACGGTGTATGAATCTATTCAGATCCATGTCGAGGTCTATCTGTAAAATACAGTTTTCTTCGAGAGATTTAGAACTGAAAATTAAGTCATTCTATCCTTTGTAAGACGAATACTTTATACCGTCTAAAATTATTTATTTGTCTTAGAAAGAGAAAATAAAAATCCTCCCCTCGTGGACCGTGATATTAACATGTTGTAAACTTACACAATTCTGACTACTTCCCCGTTACTAAGAATTGATGTCATACCAGACAGGTGGAAAATTACTCTGACTTACGTTTTACCAAACATGAAGTAATATCGATTCTTTTAAATCGTAATTTATATTAAAATTTTTACGTGTAATTATACAAAAGGTTCCAGTACGTATGTACAAAAAAAAGAAAAACCATTTACAAAATAAAAGTATATATGTATTTTCGAACCAATATAAAGGACAAACTGTCAACCTCAACATATACCGTGAGGTTTATTAAAACTGAGAGGGGCTTACCTGTACTATGATAGAGACCCAAAAATTATACATCTGATTTCCTAATAACTTTTTAGAAAACTAATCGGCTGAATCGGAGAGAAAGTTATACCTAATTATTTGATGAACTAGACTTGAACCAGTTCAAAGAGAATTTGGGTGTCGTCTAAAAACTACAGTAAACGAAAAGTTACGTACGACCAAATTCCCTCCGGTATCAAAGAGACTCGTACCCGGTGACACTTCGAGTCGAATGCAACCTCGTATCGACTAGGAAGTCGAAACGAGAAGGTTAAGGAATAAGAGGGTCTCTTTTCGGGCGACCCTGTCATCTAAAAACTTTTAGTGTATCATAAAATTTTTCTAAGAAACACCGGAATTAATAAATCCTTTATTATTAGGGATTACTTTTCATTTAAAATGAGACAACACACTCCGTTATAAAAAGAAAGTCACATTTCTTTATCGTACTAAAGTGACTAAAAAAAGTTGTACACGGGAAAATCACTACTACCAATCGATCGACCGACTTATTGTTCTATGTTATACATGGTTCCATTATCTTAAAATCGAGAAATTTCTTAGAATGTGTAGTATAAAGTGTATAGGTAAAAATATCTTATTTAATAAGAAAATAAACTTAATATTAATCGCTCAATGATTTTCGTTAGTCCGTTAATACCATTCTTAAGGTTTTCTATTAGTTACTTTAAAAGAATTGAATCGGAAACCGTTCTCTGTAAGTCTTCGTCTTCTAGACAAATTTTATTATTTTATAATCTCTTTTTCTCTATAGTAAAATTTTAAGTCAATATAAGTCCTTGAGTCAGATCAGAATTTTTCATCAAATAACGTTCCTCAGATTTTTTATGTGACTAGAGACAAATCTCATGGAGAGCTGAACCATTCTTCTAGAAAACAAAATAAAATTTACACAAGAAAATTCATTCAATTAGAAAAACGTGAGAAAAAGTATAATGAATACTTCTTTATTGTTAATTTTTTATAAAATTTTATAGACGAGGATTAAAATTTTTATTTTTAACAATAATCTATATCAACAAAGTTAGGAAAAAGATATTTTCAGAAACACTATAAATCATTTATATAACTTTTCAATCAAAAAATAAAGATTAGATCCTCCTTTACTGGTTTGTAACTCAAATTGTGATAAGGAAGAGAGTAGGATCTTACTTCCCTAACACTTTGAAATATTACTTCCGACAACGTCCTAGACATTCACTCCTGTTTAATATATGTAATTAAAATAATCAAAATTAACAAGTCTAATACTAAAAAGAGTATTCTAAGTGAATACAATGTTACTCTCTTTACATAAAAAATTACATATAATAAACTTACAAAAATACCGTTCACCAACTAATAAAACATTAAATCAGAAATAAAAGACCTTGTACTTATGTCAAAAATTAAATCCACTTAAAATTAGATTTAAATTAAATTTATAATCTTTACAGGAAGAACGACGTAAAGAGTTTTCCATATCGTGTCTTAAAGTCATCCCAAATTCAAATTTTTCACGAGATACCAGTTTACACGAAATAAATAAATAAATAAATAAAGTTTACACGAAATTTGATGTGTTTTAACAATACTCTAAGGTTATTCCTGAATCTCTCATACTATAAAAGGTTTGGATAAACTTGTTTAGATACCAAGACATATTAATTATGTAAACTCTTTATGGTTAAATCACTCAATATAAATTTATTATACATATATTTTATAGGGTATTTATATTTGAGTATAAATGTATATTTAAATATAAATGAACTTAATATACCAAATAAAGTATCACGAAATATTGCAGGAAACTTCTCACACGTTTCATCTCCTTTACCGTTTCACGTCAGTATCGTGTCCCTACTTTCATTATTTTCTCCTATTTCTGTAATTTCAGTACAATTTCTACTTTATCTTATCTCCCCATAAACACGTTAAAAATAAACATACGAATTCTTAAATAAAAAGTTGATGGGCACTCAAATGCAGTTCTATTTTTATCTTCACAATCTTTTGAACCGTATTTGTCATTAAAATTATAACAAATCTCTTCGAAAACCCTTTTTCTGAAGTGCTAAGTCCAATTATTACGGTAACACATCGTGACCTAAGAATCAGTGTTCTTAAGATATCGGGGTACAAAATAATAATCTCTTCACTCGTATCAATACAATAGACTCCCGTCTGTTCCCTTATAGACAAACTGACTGGTATAATGATGATAACTAACAGTCGGTGTGTGGTTGTCAGATAATTTGGGTAACGTCTATTGTGACGTTGGTCAGAAGTGGTGTCAAGACCCTTCATACACCCCTTTATCCATACTAAAGGGAATGTCAACTCCTTTACTTCCAAGTCTTTTCATCTAATGTGAGTATTAGTCGCTATCTGAATTCAGAGAGGTCACGGACCGGAGTCCTAGCAAGTCAAACCGGGTCGAGGAATTCAACGGCTTAGCATTGTTCGACGGAGCAAAAGAGATGTGTAGAGAAAGACTACACATTCTTGGACACTTCATCATAGACGAAACCGTAATCTCTTGGGGACAGACATCAGAAACGAAAACCCACTACTCCGAAATAGTCTTTCTGACGTCTATAACCGACAATAGTATCCATGATACGATTTGCTGTACACAATGTTAATATTTCTGTGACTCTTTACTTATCTTTTACCGAGAGCCGTGTTTGTTTAAGTCAGTTGATCCTACAGGGTCATAGTAAATAACTTACTTACTTGTATTTAAAAACAACTCGCGGAGAGTACATCGTCTGTGAGAATATCGATGACCCTTGATACTATCTTCTACTTTGTTAGAGACGGACGAATCACGTACAACAGTTCTTCCCCTCCTTTGTTATTGACCATTTATATGTGGCAATGCAGTCCATGACTGTTTACCATATTTCTTGTTGTCAATTCTTATGTTCCCTACCTCTCCCTCCCCTTAACCCAACAAGTAAATTCACCCACTAATCTCTTACGGAGAAACTACTCCACAGTCAACTCATCTCTGACTTACAGGAACCCTCGGTCGGCCCTTCTCTCTTCCCACAAGTTTCACCTCCTTCACCGTTTCACGTCAGTGTCCTCAATTTCACTAGCCTCTCCTATTCCAGAATATCCAGTACAATTTCTACTAAGAAAGAACTAATCAGAAAGAAAATTTTGAATACACTGTTAATTTCACAATTACTTCATTGGTTACGCACTTTCGTAGCATTCTGTGCTTTGTCGAACGGCAGACAGTGGTTGTGACTCAGAGTCCGGTACGACATCAACCCTCCAGGTCCTTACTCTTACTGGTGCATATTCTCTGACAACAAGTCAACGAGTCAGTACAACCTGGGAAACTTTAGGGTACTTGACGTCGTGCGGTCCGAAGGGACAGGAAGTGGTAGAGGACCTCGAACGAGTTTGAGTACAGGCAACTCAGTCACTACGGTAGGGTACATGTAGAGTAGGAGACAGTAGGGGAAGAGAAGACGGAAGTTAGAAAGGATCGTAGTCCCAGAAAATATTACTCCGTCGAGAAGAGTAATCCACCGGTTTCAAAACCTCGAAGTCGAAGTCGTAGTCAGGAAGGTTACTTATAAGTCCTAACTAAAGGAAATCCTACCTGACCAAACTAGAAGACCGTCAGGTTCCCTGAGAGTTCTCAAAAGAGATTGTGGTGTCAAATTTTCGTAGTTAAGAAACCAAGAGTTGGAAGAAATACCAGGTTGAGAGTGTAGGTATGTACTGATGACCTTTTTGGTATCGAAACTGATCTGGATGTAAACAGTCGTTTCATTACAGAGACGAAAAATTATACGACAGATCCAACCAGTATCGAAAAGAGGGTTCCTCGTTCGTAGAAAATTAAGGTACCGACGTCAGTGGTAGACATCATTAAAACCTCGTATTCTTTTATTTCAGACAGTGACAAAGGGAATAAAGGGGTAGACAAACGGTACTTCACTACCCCGACCTATGGTACTAGAATCAAAAGACTTGCAACTCAAAATCCAGTCGAAAAAATGAGAGGAGAAAGTGGAAATAGCGCTCCGAGAAAGGTAAGGAGAAACGAAAGACGGTATTCCCACCACAGTAGACGTATAGACTCCAATAACTATAAAGAGGGTCGTCAGACCTAAAGTAGACACGAAGTAGGTCGGACCGTAAAGTGTACTACATAAGATCTACATTCAATTTATTTGTCCCACTGTTAGTTATATGTCGGAACTATATAAGGAAAGGGTTAAACCTTGGTAGGTAACAAGGTATAGACACAGATGGACCACGAAGAACTGGTCGTATGTCCAAAACGTCGTCCGTCCATTCCACCAGACCATAAGGGTAGAGAACTTCTTAAAAGGTGTCAAAAACACTAGATGTGTCAGTTTTCGAAATCGTATCAGTTACTTCGTCTTTATACCAAAAGACCTTAAGAGAACAAAAAAGATACTAGGTCACCTACAACCGTTAAACTAGAGACCAAGGAGACGGAAAAGATTTAGGTCGAACATGTAGACCTTCAAGAACCAAGTGTATGACAACTTCGGACCGTACCTTTTGAAACGACCGTACACTTTACGCAAGTTAACACGGCATCAAACTTGTAAGAAACCTTAACGGGAAGAAACCCTGACCTTACTTTTGACTTGAAAAGGTCAGGACACCGGTGACGACTCAAAAGGTTTAAACGACCGTATAACTCACGTCGTAAAAGTGTCGTAGTAGAAAGTCCTAAACTTTATCGAGTTGACCTTAAGGTAGTGGAGGTGATCGAAACAAACATCACTACGAAGGATTCCGGACGAACTGAAGTGTAAGGTCCTACAGACCGAGATCCACCTACTAGTGTGGTAACCCCAATAGACCCAGTACTTCTAGAAAAAACATATCGAGAAGAACGGTGGAGAAGTATAGCAGACGAAGACAATTCAGGTATAGTAAACACAGGAAATAACTCGGGTAGAAACGGACTTTACGAGGGAACCATAGAGGCTAAAAGAACTTCTCTAGAGATCAGAAAGGACAAGACAACAAAAGGAGACAAGAAACGTGACCGTAAATCCTTCAAGGAACACACGTGGTCCTGGTTCCCTTTCTTCTTCACTAGGGGTGTTCTCTGACTCGGTCTGGACGGAAACTCACAAACTCACAGAGGGCGTCTCTGTGTTGAGCCGTTGCTGGACGACGTCCCTGTCCCCGAGACCGAAGTTGTCTGGACCCTCTGTGACGCACACAGTTTTCAGGAGAACCTCTACCAACGGTAATCGCGGTGATATCTCGACGACTCGTCTACTGGGTATTCGACCTCTTGTCAATGTGGTTTTTTCAAGAGTGTGACAACGTTTTCAACACCCCGGATGTTGTCTAAAGGGTTGGACCCCTAGACCGTTTTCCTGACTCTTGGAGGTCCCTTTGTCTGAGAACCTCCCGTGTTTGTTTTGGAACGCGTGTGGTCCTGGGTTCTGTTTCCTGGTCACAGGAGTGCTCTCTGACTCGGTCTGAACGGATACTCACGGACCCTCAGAGGTCGTCTCCACACCCAACTGTCACCGGACGACGCCCCAGTTCCCATGACTGATGTTTCAGAATCCTCGTCGTCGTACGACCGGATTCACGAAAACTTCCTTTAGTGGTAATGGAGGTAATGGGGAAGTCGTCTTTTAACCTAATTTCTAAATAACTGGTATCGGAACGGGTGGGATCGTTCTGGGTCAAAAGGGGTGTCGGTCAGGGAGGGTAGTCCTTCGAAGGTGTTCGGAGAATAGGAGTAGGTAGTCTCCCGTCTGTCTTACTTTTAGTGTCAGTGTCTTTTGATTGACTAGTGTACTTAGTGTCGGAACAGATTGAGTTACGTTGATACGGTACATCCTGGTGAGCTCAACCTGTCCAATACCACCTCTCAAGACTGTTTTGCACCAGGTGACCTCTTCCCTTACCGTTTGCTGAAGTCGTAAGAGTGGAACCCTTGGGGTACTTGTCGTACTTTTGTGCTTTTATCCTCTGACGCCTCCTTTATATTTCTCTAACCCCCTTTTGGTCACACACGAGAACCTCAGTTCACGTCTTTCACATAGGTCCTCCTTTCTGACTACCTAACTGTGTTTACAGCGACTCTTCAGTTCATCGTTCTCTTGTCTGTTGGAAACTTATGTCGTTGACTTCCAGTACCTACTGTTCTTGTCGAATTAAAGTCCGTTAGAACGATGGGTAGATATGAAGTTGGTCTCATCGAATTGAAAATATATGAAGTGTAGAACCCTAAAGTATGTTCGTAAATAAAATTTGTTGTCAAAACACTGATTTGAGTGAACTTCTAACCTCGAGATTGAGGTCAGAAAACGTTTGTTCCTTTGAGTCGTCTTACCAAATTACCGAAAGGATTTCACTGTTTTACTTAAGAATTATCATTGTCTCACTCTATTCTTGGAACCAACAAAACGTAGGACTAAGTACCTAATGTAGGTGATAGTATGTCGTAATTTATATATAATAACCCATATAATAGTTCACTAATAGGTAGTACGTGTGTCTCCGTATTATTATATAATGAAGTATATTCCGTTAAAGTAATCTTTAACACTATAGTAAAGTCTCGGTATTTTAGTTCATACTCAGTAAGTATGTAAAGTTGTACCAACCATTGTTAAGTCAATGTAAATACGTATTAAAATGTAATTATAGGTAATTCTATTTCACTAGAATTTAGATAGTTAAATATAAAATTTTCTCTAAATATATACATACATACGGAATTAGTGCATGTACATATAAATGGATATATATTGTACCAACTATAAAAATATATATTATAATTTTATATACGACGTGTGTGTCTAACTACAATCGTAATGAGGTACACATCTTATACAAACTAAATACTAGTATTATTAATAACATTCTGTTATTCCATTTCTCTATTTATATTCCGATCTTTTATACACTCTTTTAGATAAATCTTTCACTTTTATTTATAACTTGTATTTGATGTATTCTCATTTTAAAGTTGATAGAGTAATATCTTTATATAAAGTATATTTATATACAAAAGGTAATATTTATATAAGTATGCAAATTAACGTAATTCTTTGTTAAACTGTACTTGGAAACCTACTTATTTATGTAAGATATAAAATAGTCCATTTGCTCTTCTTTCTTATACGGTCTTTCACTAATAATTCAGTTAATATTCCTTCGTCCTGACATATTCAGTTTCGAGACATTCACCTATTTGTATTAAACAATACATTTCCCAGACACAGAAAGGTCTTCATATACACACAGTAGTGACCATTCAAACATTCGTTTGTTTTACGGTTGTGAATTTTATAAATTGAAACTCTAATAGGGATGTAAGATTATCACTTTATAAGACAAACACTTCTTCATACTTAAATAAGAACCGTATTTATTAGTTGTCAAGACTTACTACTAAAGTTAGGTCTCTCTACCTTTAAATTTAGATTTATATGAACTGGTGTATAACAGAATTCATACGTTAAAATTAATCGTTTTTATCAGAATACAGATTCAAACGGGTGAAAATATTCTGGATATACTAAGACATCAGATGAATTCTTTCATTTTCACTTTCACTTCAGCGAATCAGCACAGGCTGAGAAACGCTGGGGTACCTGACATCGGATGGTCCAAGGAGGTAGGTACCCTAAAAGGTCCGTTCTTATGACCTCACCCCACGGTAAAGGAAGAGGTTCTCTAGAAGGACTGGGTCCCTAACTTGGGTCCAGGAGACGTAACATCCGTCTACGAAATGGCAGACTCGGTGGTGAATCAACACTATATTATGTTGAATTTATCTTAGTAATCTAACACTAATTATGTAAGGTATCTAGACAGATCAATACACACGTGTAAAGTATGAAACTCAATACAGTCTAACGGTAGAACCTGTTAGTTATACGATGGAAGTCAAGTCAAGTCAACGAGTCAGTACAGGTCGAGAAACACTGGGGTACCCGACGTCGTGTGGTCCGGAGGGACAGGTAGTGGTTGAGGGTCTCAAATGAGTACGAGTACAGGTAACTCAGCCACTACGGTAGGTTGGTAGAGTAGGAGACAGTAGGGGAAGAGGAGGTCGGAAGTTAGAAAGGGTCGTAGTCCCAGAAAAGTTTACTCAATCAAGAAGAGTAGTCCACCGGTTTCAAACCTCAAAGTCGAAGTCGTAGTCAGAAAGGTTACTTATAAGTCCTGACTAAAGGAAATCCTATCTGACCAACCTATAGGAACGATAGGTTCCCTGAGATAGAATCACCTTAGTTATAGTGACAAATTTTTCAAAATTCTGTAAAAAGAGAAACAGAGAGGAATGTCTATTTACAACGTAGAACACTACCTTTTACGGGTAGTCGATGGTATATATTGTAGTTACAACTCTCGGTAGACTCTAAGACATTCACAACGGCACTTTTGCCCCACGCGTTGAACTGACACGGTGAGATAACGAGTCCGTTACCGTGACTTCAGGACGTGTGAGAGGTCCTTGGATATCTGACGTGCACGGTCACCTTAATTTGAGAACCTAAGGTTCTTGAGATACGTTGTAGTATTCCAGTTTACCTCGATTGAAAATGGTCGAGAAAAATTCCGTGGACCGTCTAAATATGACAAATTATTATTATACATAAAAAGTCTGAGAACCTATACCGTCAAATTGTGAACGAAGTTTTAGATATGTTAAAGGTTCTTTTTAATCCAAATAACTAAATTAGATAAAATGTCTTAGTTTACTTGAATTCCACAAGTAGACTTTAAGACAATACATATATTGACGTTGTACTTTAATATAAGAGAAGATAATCTTTCAACAAAACGTCCTAAGAAAGTCAAAGTGAGTTAAAAATAAACAAAAACACAAAATTTTCAGACGGTATCTATAATTTTAATTCTATGAGAAAATAACGATCACAAATAAGACCGTTTACATTAGTCGATTATCACTGTTAAAATTAAACCTATCAGTATTTCTCGCCAGACGAATCTCTGTCTAGTATCTTGTTATCCTAAAATCTAATAAATTTAACTCACCTGTAATTCCTATATTAACGTTTAAAGGGAATCAAACGTTCAAATAGTGTATTGGTCTCTTTGACACACTGAACATGTTTAAGTAAACCATATTATTGTATTACTTAAGTGCAATTGTCGACCCAATTCAGATGTAGAAAATGGAAGGTCATTACACAAGAAAAGAAAACTTGTCATACCATTCCACACATAGTGTCTTGGAAAATAAGAATTTCTCAAACGAAATGGACTTTAATTCTTAAAATTTAAGTCACGGAAATCTTTTTCCTTTTTACGGTGTGCATGTATACATATATGTAGGCATGTTATCAATGGACTTATTATTCCTTACCCCTTTATATCGTAGTCAACGATTTGTCTCCTCTCTCTAGAACCCAAAAATAAAAATAAAAAAAAAAATTGGTAATTTTGACAAAATTTTATCCAACAATAATAAATTACAAATCAATCGATAAATGACAGAGTATCTACAGACCAAAAACTCTACATAAGTTATAAACGGATTAATAACTTCAACGTACGATAAAAAGACAAGTACAACGACAAAACGGTTGCTTCCTACTTTATTTCAACAAACTTACACAATTACTAAGATGTTACCTTAAGACATGAAAAATTTATGTCATCTAATAACTGTAAATGTTACTTATATAAGACTCTAAAAATGTTTAGAGGGTTAAGAAACGGTGAGTATTACATATTAATATAAACTAAAATAGACATTTTTCCTGTCTTACGGGGTGAATCATACTAACAACACTCCTAGTTTACTTCAGTTTGTAGTCACTCCCTTGGCATTTTGACATGACTTTTCGTCTACACCCTCGGACCACCTGATCCGACTCGATCCGCTAAACCAAGATAAGTTTTAGTACGATGGGTCTTTTTAATGTTGTCCAATCTATAAAACCCCGGAGGCTCCAATGAATCTTTACCTATTTTCTTACTTTACATGTAACGTAGAAGTTTCGGGGACATAGATGACATATATTTTTAACTAACATAGAATAAACACGTATTATTGTGAACCTTCATAAGATTCTATGATTGTAAAGTTATAAATAACTGAGAACAATTGTAGATCTGACTTAGTTTACAAAAACCAATTTTATACAATTGTGAAACGAATTCCATTTGACATACTTGGAGTTTACTCCGTGTATTATAACATATAACAGATGGTACTAAAGAAATAAAAGTACAAGACAATTTATAAATGATAATATAATTTTATGAATTAATATAAATTTGTGTAAACACCCTTTTTCCCTTTGGAAAAGGATCCTGAAGTATTTGTAAGATTTATGTTGTTTGTATATAACTGATGGAGGATACACGGTCCGTGACAAGATTCGAGACTCTTATACCCGTTAAATTTATCTGTGTCACGAATGGGAGTACAGTGAATGTCAGATCACTCTTTCATTCATAACCTATTTATTCGTGCGGCCACCTCTTTCACGTACTTCCTCTTGGGGTTTAAGATCGAGTTCCACCGGTAGTCCCGTCGTCTCCCCCATGTTTATCTGAAAGGTATTCACCACGACCCTGTTGACCTATCATTAGACTTATTTCTCTACAATTGAGTCCCAGCTACGTCAGACTCGATACTTGAAGAGGTACGTCTTGTTACATAAAAAACTGAAAACTACATATAGACATAGCATATAAGGAGTATGCATTCAATCGATATTCATATTTCCCAGAATCTTTTCTTGTCAGTCCTTTCCTCTGACTCTTTCCTATCAGTGTCTCAAACCTCAACTCGGGTCTCGGAGTCACTTCGTCGGTGTCTTAGGTTCCTTTGTCTTCAAACGTGTTTCCTAACCTCAATACTAGACAGTTTACTACTACTTCTCAGCGAACTAAATATCTTTACCTTAAGTAAACACAAAGAATCATGCTTGTTTTCGGTTTTACTTCACCACAGAATCAAACCCGACCATATTATTTTGTCGTATTTGATTTGTTGAATCTTTGTTGTCCCTAAATAAAGAATGTCAAGATCTCCGACCCTTCAGGTTCTAGTTCCACGGTCGTCTAAACCACAGACCATTACCAGACGAAGAGCCAAGTTTCTGTCGTCAGGAGAACGACATAGGAAAGGACTGTCTTCCCAATTTCCTGAAAGACCAGAGAATATTTTCCTGTGCTTAGGGTGAGTACCCCCGAGGTGAGAGTACAAGGTAAGTGACGGGTTTCCCGAGCGGAAGATTATGGTAGTATACTTTCCAATCATAAAGTTGTATACTTAAAACTCCCTTGCATTTGTCGGGTAACGTTTACTCAACTTTCCACGACTCATCTACTAATTAACCTGAGTCATACACGTGCCAAGGACTACATGAGTACGGACCTAAGCCAGTCTATGTACGAATGCAAAGACATCGACGACCGCGACTTGGGTGAGGGTGGAGGTACCATCAAAGAGGAGGGTCTATCGGACCTCGTGGATCCGTCCTTGTCGCGTCGTGGACACGGCACCCAGGTCTGAGCGGGTACGCGGAGGAACGGTATAAGACTGGTGACAGAGTCAGAAGACCCCTCTTTCCCGACGTAGGAAGGGGGTACGGACGGTTTCCCCTAGACGAAAGAGGGCGGTGAATTCTCGGACCTTTTTCGCGATACGGGGGACTAGTGGGACTTCTTGACTCTTTACGTCGGACCCCTTTTTTCCTCCTTAATTATGAGACACCTTATTTGAAACTTGTTACTTCCTGTCCAGGTCCTTGGTCGTCCATTTGACGAGTGACAGTGAGGAGTAGGAGTTACTGATAAGGTTCTACACACCAAGATAAACCGGAAAGGTCTATATAGATACAAAAGACATTCGTCACCGGACGAGATATTTTTAACCTGAACATAATCGAAACCAAGGAGAAGACAGAGTGAGAGGAATTTAGTCAAGGAACTTCTCAGAAGAAGTGAAGTCATTTATTGTTGACAGTTTGTCGACAGTTTGATGTAATTTTGATGTTCAACACTAAATATCGAGAAATTTAGTTGTCGCAAACTAAATGACAGTACAACCTTTCTTCTCATTTATTATTTGAGAGAATATAACAAACATCCTTTTTTATATTGTATACGTATACTTATTAAAGATAAACAATAAGACGACCAAAAAGAGGGACGGAGAGGACTAGACTGTAATTTAATTCGTATTAAAAATTAAAGAAATTCCTAAAAATCACTATCGTTAGAACTCTTTTTTCTTGTGTCGACCTCAATCGTACGACGGAATGAAGTATGATCTTCTACTTTTAAGGAGTTTTTTGATTTTTATCTTGATGGTATACTTGGTCGTTACGGTGACAACCGATATATAGGATTCTTTTACTTTTGTGTGGTCTTTTTTTATTTGTTGGGTTAGTTTTTCACCCTCTTTGTGGATTTTGTCTGTAAAGAGGTTTCTTCTGTAGTCAAGTCAAGTCAAGTCAGTGAGTCAACACAGGCTGAGAAACGTTGGGGTACTTAGCGTCGTGCGGTCCGGAGGGACAGGTAGTGGTAGAGGGTCTCAAGTGAGTCTGAGTGCAGGTAGCTCAGGCACTACGGTAGGTCGGTAGAGTAGGAGACAGTAGGGGAAGAGGAGGACGGGGGTTAGGGAGGGTCGTAGTCTCAGAAAAGGGTACTCAGTCGAGAAGTGTACTCCACCGGTTTCATAACCTCAAAGTCGAAGTTGTAGTCAGGAAGGTAACTTGTGGATCCTGATTAGAGGAAATCCTACCTGACCAACCTAGAGGAACGTCAGGTTCCCTGAGAGTTCTCAGAAGAGGTTGTGGTATCAAGTTTTCGTAGTTAAGAAGTCCCGAGTCGGAAGAAGTGTCAGGTTGAGAGTGTAGGTATGTACTGGTGACCTTTTTGGTATGTCTAGTGATTATTTGTGTAATTTTCCATGAGTTGTAGTGAGTAATAATCTCTTTACGTTTAGTTTTGGTGTCACTTTATAACAGAGTGTGACCAGTCTTACCGGTGTTAGTTTTTCAAATGTTTGTTACTTACGACCTCTCCCACACCTCTTTTCTCTTGTGAGAATGTGACAACCACCCTTACGTTTGATCATGTCGGTGATACCTCTTGTCACACCTCTAAGGAAATTTTTGACCTTGATCTTGACGGTATGTTGGGTCGTTAGGGTGACGACAAATATGTGTGTCTGCTTTGGTCTCAACTTTCTCTGTGCACATGGGGTTACAAGTAACGTCGTGGCAAATGTTATCGGTCCTGGATCTTCGTTGGATCTACAGGTAGTCGTCTACTTACCTATTCCTTCAACACCATGTATATGTGATACCTTATAATGAACCGACATTTTTCCTTATGTAAACTCAGTCAAGATTACTGCACCTACTTTGATCTCGGATTATATTTCTCACTTCATTCGGTCTTTCTCTTTGTGGTTATGTCATATAATTACGTATATATATGCCTTAAATCTTTCTGCCATTACTGTTAGGATATATGTTTCGTCGTTTTCTCTGTGTCTACATTATTGTCTGAAAACTTGAAACACCCTCTTCCACTCCCACCCTACTAAACTCTCTTATCGTAACTTTGTATATATAATGGTGTACAATTTATCTACTGGTTACGTTCAAGTTACGTACTTCGGCCCGTGAGTTTTAACCACGAGACCCTGTTGGGCCTCCCTATCCTGCACCACCCTCCAACCTCACCTGAAGTCCTACCCCCCTGTGTACACGTGGGTACCGACTAAGTACATCTACTTACCGTTTTTGGTGGTATTATAACATTAATAGCAGGTTAATTTTATCAATTAAATTTTTTCTTTTACTTTTGAGTATAAACTTTTCTATGTACGTAAGGTTACAAGTGTCACCATAATAAATGTTAACGGTTCAATACCCTTGTCAGATTCAAAGGTGGTTGTCAACTTGTCTATTTCTTCTACACTATGTATGTACGTTACCTTATGACAACAACAACAAATCAGTAAGTCAGTACAGTCTGAGAGAACACTGGGGTACCTGACACCGAACGGTCCGAGGAGACAGGTATCCTAAAGGGTCCGTTCTTACGATTTCACCCAACGGTAAAGGAAGAGGTCCCCTAGAAGGACTGGGTTCTTAGTTTGAACTCAGAGGACGTAACGGCCACCCTAAGAAACGATGACTCGATGAACCCTTCGGGTGTTACTTTATAATGAGTCGACATACTTTAAGACGGTAAACGTTGTTATACGTACCTGGACCTACCATAATACGAATAATTTACAACCTGTCTCTTTGTTTGTGACATATAATAGTGAATATCCACCTTAGATTTCTTATTTTCTTTACTCGTTTCTATTGTTTTGTCTCTGTCTGAGTACCTATACCTTCAGTTTGATCGTCAATGGTTACTCCTTTCTTCTTACTCCTTTTTCTATTACCACCTCTTCCTTTACCGTTGGGTGAGGTCATAAGAACGGACCTCTTAGGGTCCCTGCCCCTTCAGACCACCCGTCGGCAGATACCCCAGCGTGTCTCAGCCTGTGCTGACTTCGCTGAATTGTTGTTGTTCTTCCTCGATTCTCCATGTCTGATGACACATATTTTATTCTTTGTCCTACATTATACGTCGTGTCTCTTATCTCGGTTATAAAATATTATTTTGAAATTTACTTCAAATTTGATATTTTTGTAACTTAGTGACACTATATGTGGACTTTGATTATAGTCAAGTCAAGTCAACGAGACAACACAGGTTAAGAAACACTGGGGTACCTGACGTCGTGCGGTGCGAAGGGACAGGTAGTGGTTACGGGTCTCGAACGAGTTTGAGTACAGGTAACTCAGCCACTACGGTAGGTTGACAGAGTAGGAGACAGCAGGGGAAGAGGAGGGCGGAAACAAGAAAGACTCGTAGTCCCAGAAAAGGTTCTTCAGTCAAGAAGCGTAGTTCATAACCTCGAAGTCGAAGTCGTAGTCAGGAAGGTTACTTTTGAGTAGGAAATCCTACCTGACCAACCTAGAGAAACGTCAGGTTCCCTGAGAGTTCCTAGAAGAGGTTGTGGTGTCAAGTTTTCGTAGTTAAAAAGTCGTGAGTCGAAAGAAATGTCAGGTTGAGAGTGTAGGTATGGACTGATGACCTTTTTGGTATCGAAACTGATCTGTCTGGAATTAACCGTTTCGTTACAGAGGCGAAAAATTATACGACAGATCCAACCAATATTGAAAAGAAGGTTCCTCGTTCACAGGAAATTAAAGTACCGACGTTAGTGGTAGACGTCACTAAAACCTCGGGGGGATTTATTTCGGACAGTCAAAGGTGACAAAGGGGTAGATAAGGGGTACTTCACTACCCTGGTCTTCGGTACTAGAAGTAAAAGATTTACAACTCAAAATTCGGTTGAAAAAGTGAGAGGAGAAAGTGAAAGTAATTCTCCGAGAAATCAAGAAGAAACGAAAGACGACATCCCCACCATAGTAGACGTATAGACTTCACTAACTATGAAGAGGACGGTTAGAACTAAGGTCGAACACGAAGTAGGTCGGGTTGTAAAACGTACTACATGAGACGTATCTTCAATTTATTTGTTCCACTGTTATATGTCGGAACTACATGAAGAAAGAGTTAAACCTTGGTTAGACAACATGGTACATGTCCAGGTTGACAACGAAGAATTGGACTTATGTCTAAAGAGTCCTCCGTCCATTCCACCAGAACATAATGGTAGAACTTCTTAAAAGGTGTCAAATGACACTAGGAGTGTCAGTTTCCGTACCGTATCAGTTATTTCGTCTACAAAAAGACCTTGAGGGAACGAAAAAGTTAGTAGGAAACCTATAACCGTTAAACTAGAGACCAAGGAGACGGGAAAGATTTAGGTCGAACTCATAGACCTTCAAGTACTAAGAGGTTCGGACCGAACCTCTGAAAACTCGTAATGAAACGATCATACACTCTACTCACGTTAACACGTCATCAAACTCGTAAGAAACCGTAACGGAAAGAAACCCTAACCTTACTTTTGACTGGAAAAGGTCAGGACACCGGTGACGTCTAAAAGGTTTAAACGACCGTATAACTCACGTCGTGAAAGTGTCGTAGTAGAAAGTCCTAAACTTTATTGAGTTGAACGTAAGGTAGTGGAGATGATCGAAACAAACATCACTACGAAGGATTCCAGGTGAACTGAAGAGTAAGATTCCACAGACTGAGATCCACTCACTAATGTGGTAACACCAATAGACCCAGTACTTCTAGAAAAAACATATCAAGAAGACACATAAGAACGGTGGAGAAGAATTATAGAGGACGAAGACAATCCAGATATAGTAAAGACAGGAAATAACTCGGGTAGAAACGTACTTTATAAGGGAACCATAGAGATTAAAAGAACTTCTCTAAAGATCAGAAAGGGTAAGACAACAAAAGGAGAAACGTAACTAGTGACTCCTTCTGAAAGAATAGAGAGAAACGACAAGAAACTTTGAGACGTAAGTTTACCCATATAGAAAGGAAAAGAAAAAACGGAAATCGAAGAGAAGATAAGACTCGATAAACATTCCGGAGGAGTGTGTTGGTAAAACGGAAAAACGTAAAGAAAAAGAACCCTTACCAGAACTAGTGACAGAAGAGATGTTACAGTGCTTGGAGGCAGGTGTCAAGAAGTCCGTGAATGAGACAGTCTAGATAAGGGAACTTAGACAAACAGTAAAGGTGACATATTAACATTCCCTAAAATAAATCCAGTATGGACTTACCAGATCACCAAAAGGGATGAGAGAAGTTAAATTCAGACTTAAACCGTTATTCCTCGAGTACAAGACTCGGTGGTAGTCGAGGGTCAGAATAAAAACGACTGACATATCTTTGATTATATTATAACATTTATTTGATATGAAGTCATTTTTTATTTAAAATATAAGAAGAAGACATCAATTTTAATATATACGACATATCATAGTATAAGGTAATTCATTTATAATGTTAAACAAATTGGTCAGATATTATCCATGATTTAAACAAAGATTAAAAGATATTAAATTTATGAATACGTACTTCACGTTGACTCCCTAGTTTGTCCTAGTCACACGACTGCTTAAAAGGTGTACAGAAAGGAATAAACAGAAAGTGTTGACGACTTAGTTGAATAAGGAGGGTGTTCTTCCAATATTCTGAAACAAAAATAATTAGGAAATAGTAGTAGTTGTGATCTATCCGTGTCTTTAATCAGGAACAACTATGTCATTCGTCTTTTGTAGACAAGTGTGATCATATGTACAGACGTACACGACGAGTTAAGTTTATAAAAAGAATAAAATAAAGAATAGAACAGATAAAAAAAGAAAAAGGTAAAAGAATCACCATGAAAGTGTCACACGGATAGTCTTCTTTATTAAACTGTTCGAAATTGAATGGACAGGGATAGAAATTCCAACATCATATTAATTATATGAGACCCTAGACCCCAAGGTGAAATTTTTTAACAAAAGTAATTATTTTGTTTGGAGAATAAGTACAGTCAAAATTCTCTACTTAGACGTATTTGATGAGTATATAAGATAAGTTACTTCAACCTTTTTTTTTTCTTTGTCTGGACATGGGATTCCGAGACTATGAGTTTTCCTCTTGTCTCCGAGAGATACCCTTAACCCTCCAGTGACTCGAAAAAGATACGACAATTAATGGTATGTCACAAAGTTGTAATTGTAAGTGTCATGTGTGTTTTATTGTGATCACTTTAGATCTAGAGAGTTGTTAAAGAAGTGTAATTGGATAACTCTTGCACAAACCAATGTTATATATCTCAGTTGTCTGAGGTTCTATCTCTTATTCGTCCTGAGACTAGTCTCCCGGACCTCGGGTTCACCTAATCCTAAGTGTAGATACGATTATAACGGTCCATCCGAGAGACAGTAGTAAAATGTAAAACCAGGGACATACTTTCACGAGTAGACTACCCGCTCCTGTACGACTTTAGACTGAGTCGAAGGGGTTCGGCCCAGTACTTGGGAGGTACTATTCTCCGACAAAGACGTGTCTTCTACTTTAAGGAAAAACAAACGTGTTTCCGTGACCGGAGAACGGTTTGGTTTGTGAGTAGAAACCCTGACGTAGAAAGGTCTCCCTCCCCGGACAAAGATTATTGAGGACTCCATTCTTTCCCCTCCGTAAAAGATTAGGTAGGTAGTCTGTAACACGGAAAAAGATTATATGGACGGTAAGTCAAGTCAAGTCAAGTCAGTGAGTCAGTACGGGCTGAGAGACGCTGGGGTACTTAGCGTCGTGCGGTCCGGAGGGATAGTAGTGGTTGAGGGTCTCAGGTGGGTCTGGGTACAGGTAACTCAGCCACTACGGTAGGTTGGTAGAATAGGAGACAACAGGGGAGGAGGAGGGCGGAAGTTAGAAAGGGTCGTAGTCCCAGAAAAAATTACTCAGTCAAGAAGTGTAGTCCACCGGCTTCATAACCTCAAAGTCGAAGTTGTAGTCAGGAATGTCACTTGTGGGTCCTGACTAGAGGAAATCCTACCTGACCAAACTAGAAGAACGTCAGGTTCCCTGAGAGTTCTCAGAAGAGGTTGTGGTATCAAGTTTTCGTAGTTAAGAAGTCGCGAGTCGGAAGAAATATCAGGTTGAGATGGACGGTAATCATCCGTGAAAAACTATTAAACGTGTTTCCAATCGTAGAGAGACAAGGGTCGAAAGTAAAGAAAGATTAATTCAGAATTTTTACCGATATAACGAACTTTACTTTGGAACGGAGATCTAGAAACCCCCTTTTTTTGTAAGTCTCAAAAAGTGATTACTGACGATTAAACTTCCGAACTTCAAGACCGATTTTATAATATAATAATCAAATAGTTTTTACAATAGATAATGGTCTTTTATGTCTCCAATCGTTTGGAACTCTTCTACATTTCTTTTAATACAGAGGACTTTTCATACCTTAAATTCAAAGGGTGGAAGAGTTTAAATAAAACACAGTTTTAATACACAGACAAAAAAGATAATTTTGACATTTGTATATATTTATGTAAAATCGAAACATTGGGTTAAATTATCAAGATATACATTCGTTTGACACCGTCTAAGTACAACTACATACCGTTTTGGTTATGTTATAACATTTCATTAATTGGAGGTTAATTTATTTAAATATAATTTTTTTTAGGAATGGTAGTCACAGTCACCGAGGTAATAAATTAAGAATACAAACTAAATAAAGAACCGACAAATTAAAGTTAGAGGTTCAATAAAAAGAGTTCATGTACCTAACATATAGAAGGTTGAAAAATGAGTGTCCCATAAATACTGTCGATTCTAGAACCCGAGAGTCTGTTTCATGTTTAAGGTTATGATTGTGGAAGAAAAGGACACTAAGATTCATTTAAATTGTTAAAACGTGAAGTATAAAAAGTTTAAAGAATGACCCGATCACATTCCGATTACCTTGATTACAAGCGTTACGTGAATAATAGAAAATTTTTCCTAAACACATAATCGACTCATATTTTCAATCTCCAATATCAAACGAAAGTTTGACATTCATAACAAAATGACGTAAATCTGTAACTCACAACGTTTTCTTTGTAAACCAAGATCGACTATTAAAAAAGGTAGTACAAAGAAAGGAAAAAAGAAAACTTACTAACGTATAATTTTAAAAGGAAGTTCAAAGGAACTTAAAACTATTACACTTTTACATGTATCCGTGCCAAACAACCATAAGAAAACCTACAAAACTTTAGGAGGTCATAAGTGTCTTAGGAAAAGATTTTAAGTGTTCTTCATAAAGAAGAAGACGACCATATAAAAATAAACAATACGGATTGAAATTAGACCAAAATATAAGTCCTTATACTTAATACACATACGACAAAGCGAATGTGAACACTGTAAGGAGAGTATACAGTATTAGATAAACACAAAAACGAGATGTATTGACATCTCCAAAAGTCCGAAAAGAAGGTATCATCAATGAGTATGAACGACACGAAGGTAGTGGCACCTAATATTAAGATACTTATATAAAAATCAGAGGAACGTAAATAAGAATAGTTTAAGGGGAAAATTGGTGGAAATTAGAAGTCCAACAAAAGATAAATATGGTGTGGTGAAAAAAGGAGAGTTATTAAAAGAGATATAAAGACACTTTTAGTACAGAAAAACGTTCGAAATCTCTTTTGGGTTTGAAGGGACTAAAAAAAAAAAAAGGACTTAAAACGTTGTCCCACGAACGTGAGTGCTCAGACAAGAAGGACAGTAATAAAGAATGTTACTATAAGAAACTCTATAAAAAACTATCAAGAGTATCGAATAAAAGTACAGTGAAAACAAATAATTATTTATTTAATATACCTAACGGGAAACAACAACGAATCAGTGGTTCAGTACAGACTGAGAACTCTGGGGTCCCTGACATCGGGCGGTCCGAGGAGACAGGTACCCTAAAAAGGTCCGTTCTTATGAGGTCACCCAACGGTAAAGGAAGAGGTCTCCTAGAAGGGTCGGGTCCCTATCTTGGACACCAAGGGCGTAACCGTCCGTCTAAGAAATAGTGACCCGACGGTCCCTTCGAGGTACCAACGAGAGATAATGGTGAACTCCTTATCGCTTTTAAAAGAAGAGGATAAAGGTCGATTTCAGTTTAAGATAAAGTGAAGGGTACAAGATCGACCATAAAGGATTATAAAGAGTTGACACGTCTTCACTGTTGAGAAGGAATAAATGAAAGTACGAAAAGACTAACGAGTTTAATAGTTTTAAGCACTTTTCGATGTTAAAAGAAGAAAGTGTTGTTGACAAAAACAACAACCGGTAGCAAGAAGTAGGTACGACAAATAAAACACTACCGGTGGGTATTTTATGACTATCTTAGACAACAAAGGACCCTCGATGATACAGACTTATGCATATCTTTCTGGTCTCTCTGTCAATTTCCTTGAAATTGATGAAAACTTTCTACGTCAAAACATTATTACACCAAGGACTTGTCACAAACCATAAATGTCTAGAGTTTGGGATTCAAATCCGTGTCCTTTACCCTCTCTACATTCAATAAAGGAAAGGAAAGAGGACCCTCTACAACCAGATAGATATTATTGTCTTAAAGAAGACTTTAGTTAAAACAAGACAATTTGTTAAAGTCAAACACTTAAAAACAAAAATATAAAAACAAAGAAGTGACAAATCTCTTTGTAATCAGTCCCTATGTAATTTCACGACCACTCTGTGGTAAAATTTGAACTTCTAGGTGAATTTATAAAAAAAATCACGGGGTTTAAACCTTTGTGGAATTTATTAGATGTTAAGATGTCAAACCTAAAACAAAATATTCAATACACTATAGGTATTTAACCTAATAATACGTATTAAGTTCCGATATAAAAGTATTTAAGAAATGACTTCGTCGTACAAAACACTTGTTTATGTTATATATTTTCTATTAAAGTTAGAACGACTTTTTTATATATACGTAACGTGTTTGTTATAGAACTTTTCTTTGTCTATTTATACAACTTGTGCGTAATAGAACCCGACTACCCTAATACCCATTTAAATTCCTTTTAATACCATTTAAAAGGTACATATGTCTCTATATATGTAGAAAAAATATGTAGACGTATGGTTTTTAAATATGTTTTACATATGAAGAGAAATTTTCGTTCACAAAGAAACCCCTAATTTTTTTATCTAAATAAAGATTTCCTTTTTCACTATAGAATCTCTTTGTTAAAACCATCTATCCTACTTTTTTATTTTTAATGGGGTTTCTTATTTAAAATAATGAATTCGTCACGTATTTCTTAAGATGAGTAAGAAACGTGAAAAGAAATCTTAATCCGTAAAACTTATTATATTTGGGGTTTGTTTATAACATTGTGAATTATCTTCTCTTTTTAACTTTTGACCAAACAATTTCCTCATTTCCTCAGAGATGAGATTAAGTACACCTTAAACACCGGGTATAAAATTTTCTTACTACAAATAAATATAATTTTCTCTTTGAGGGTGGTCGGAAAGTTCTAAATGATTGCACCATTAACGAGGAGAAGTGACTTCTTAGTCTCTTGTGACTCCTCCTGGTGACGAATCCAGATAGTAACAGTTTTTTACTGGTATAAGTCGTCGAACTAAAACCGATTTTATCGTCCGTATCGGACACACAAAGACACGGTGTACTTTAACCTTGTCTTGTGACGTAAAAGGGGAGCAGACACTACTTGTGAATAAAAAACACAGGAAGGAGAGGACCTAACCTCGATATATAAGGTATTAGTATATGTTATGAAAAACGTGAGTCTAGAATAGTGACTAATATGAAATCGTGTCATGTTGGAGTCTTTCGTTTGTCGTTGAAATGTGTTTTCCAAATATGTCAAAACTTTTCTACAGAATTCCTTTACTTGACTGATATTATAATTCAATTTTTTGTGAATCGGGTTATATATTAATAAGTTAATCCTCTTATTATGTTATTTCAGTTGTAAATCTTTTACTAAAGGATTGAAATCTTTCGTGTATCCTATATGTACAGAACCTGAACATGATTTCCATCATGGATTTATAGACATGAAAAAATCAATATAAGTAAAGGAACCGGATCGGTGTCGACGAGATTGAATATAGTTTATTCCGTTTTAATTAATAAATCAGTTACTCGTTCCTCTAGGATTTCGAGAAAAACGCTAATTACCAATCCTCTTGTCTGAGGCCGTATCGGACCCATTTAAGGTCACTACAATAAATGATTAGACCCTCGTGCTCGTTACCGTACTCACGGTTAGGTCATCTAAGGAAGTTTCTAAAATTCTATTGGTCTGAGACTCCACCCGCTCTCTCTTACTTTACGACCCTGAACTTACGTAATCAGAGACGAAGGGAAAGAGACGGTCGAAGTAGAGAGGGTCCAACGTGGGTTCCAACAAAGTGTACGCTGAAACTATTGACGTATGTCGGAACTGGTGCGTCGAAACCACTTTACCAGAAATAATACAAACAACTGTTCCTACTTACCTGTAGACGGAGACTCGAAATCAATCCTTTAGGACACGTTACTAACCAGTCCGAACGAATAGTTGGGCAGCTAATGTAACTGGTGACCCACACTTAATCGAAAGATAACGGTTCTTTACTTAATGGTCTTTAAACCACCGAACTTCGTCTTATAAATAATTGACTGTCAAAGCCTCCCAGACCTCAGACCTGTCCCAAATGGACCCGTAAGACGAGTCCTAGAGTGGTCCGACTTTAATTCAAAAATCAACCTCGACACTAGGTAGTACACTCCAAATCCCCGGAGAAGAAGGTCCGAGTAAGTCCGACAACCGTCTTTAATTCAAGGGACACTAACGTCTTTTGACCCCGGACAAAAGAACGACCGACTCCGGACCCCGTGTGAGAGTCGATAACCTCCACGGCGATACGAGATGGTGAACCGGAAGAGTGTAGTGCCGACGAATGAATTCTCGGTCGTCCTCTGAGGGAGAAACAAGACGATTTTAGTTCAGAACATATTACGTTGTGTCAGCACCTTCACTGATGACAATGTCCAGGGTAGTTGGTTGTCCCCTCCCCCTGTCATCTTCTACACTGCTGGACCCAGACTCTTATAATCCACAGAAGGATCTTAAGACGAATGTCGTTCCGAATCTCATAATACGAACCTGGTCGGTCCTAGCAACCAGTAGAGATACTTGAATGTCTCGAGACAGTAGGAGATGAGAGGATCGTTCTCCCCGATTAAATAGGTCGAATCTTCTAAATTCATTCCTACGGAAATACAACCAGTAATTAAAAAAAGAGTTGAAAAAGTTTCACATTCCTATTACCTGGAAGAGGAAACCTATTTTTCGGGAACGTCATTCAGTCCTAAAATGACACACACAGGAAAGGAAAGGGAGGTAGATTCTATGAAAGAAGTTGTTTCGAAGAGTCATTTTCAAATGACTTGACTTAAGTAATGTATAAAATTTACACAACTATTAGAGTAAACCTTTATTTAATGGTGGGTAGGGCCGTACGAACAATTGTTTAGATCATCCTTTCGGTATTTTAAGTACTTGGTCTGAAGACTTGATGAAGTGTTGGTGGGGATAGGACCTCTACTTCTAGGAACAACAAATCAGGGTAAAGAGTTGTACTGTAAAAGTAACAAATCAGGTGTGTTTACCTATATCTCTTTATATTTGAAATTAGAACCGGCTTTTGAGAAATAACTTGTATTGTAAAAGTAAGTTTCATTTAATTAAACCTAACAAAACCTATTAATTTATAAAAGTATTTTCTATTTTTATTACTGAAAAGTATAACATATTCACTTATACGATTTTCTCTTATAGTATATAAAATTCCTTTAAAATATTCCATCTTTTCTGGTTAGGATCAATATCTTGATTTTTCGACTAAAAAAACCGTAGTGTAAATTCTTTAGTTTATGTCTACTTTTTACGATGATTAGGTAGAAAATAAAAGAAAGAGAAAATTGAGTACGGTCGTTTTATTTCGAATCCTTAAGATATCGTTATTACAGAAAGGTAATTTATCACTATCTTTATACCAAGTGAAACTAATGTATAGTCGAATAATTTTCACAATAAAAACACTCTTTCAAACTCATTTTAGAGAAGAAACTTTCTCCTTTGGATTTTTTTAGATAATCATTGTCCTCTGTACTCTATTCCTTTCTGTTTTTTATCACGGTTATCATGATTAAAAAGGTCAAGTCTTCTAAATTTCTTTTTACAAAAAAAATACAACTAGAAATTAAAAATTCATACCAAGGTAAATTTATAATTGTGTCATGTGTAAAGATGTGAGACCTTACCTTATCTAAAACCGGTGAGATTTCCAATTGTGTATGAAATTTTTTGTTTTAAGTTGACTCGTTTAAAATTTCCAGAATAACCGAAATGAATATTTACGTACTTTCCTCGTCATGGGTTAGATAGTCTATCTTTCCTCGAGGTTCTTCGATGTATTTTACTTTCTAAGAAGACCTGTTTTCCTTGGTCCTTGTTCCTCCACTGTCATCTGTTTTTTGTCTAACAATACTGTTCCAGGGAAAGGAAATCCATTACCGTCCCCAGATCTACTGCATTGACCACGGTTAGTCCACTCAGGACTAGGTACCTAAATTCTAAGGTAAAGACCCCTTCTACTTTGGTGTTAATTCATAGTTAAACCACTACACCTAGAATTGTATTCACTGAGGTAAACCCCGGACAACAAAACAAAAATTGTAAATCTTTCTAATAGTACTTGTAACGTTTCCCGAGTCTTCTGTCTCAAGTTCTGTTTTGGTCTTCAAATGTCATTATAATATCTAGCACGTACTCAAAAAGGGTCTCACAGTCCTGAGTACGGTTTTGAAGATAAACGAAAAAGGTTTTGTGTAAAAATTAGAAATGTTACATCATTTAGGGCACAGTGGATCTTTTTCCTCCATCATCTCAAAGTATTATAATGAAGTTGTACATAAATAAGTTTTTTATATATAACTCACAGATGGAACATTCCATAATACTACCTGAGGTATCTATCATACTTCTAGTTGCTTTATATTCAGAATGGAAGTCCCTCTAATGTCAAACATCGTCACGGTTTTACAGGTGTCTATTGACATATTTTTATATTAAGTCACTTAGTAGGTAATCTCCGTAATTCACGGTCTCTTCATCTCTCTTCCCCTATCCTGAGAACATTTCTCATGGATCCTTTTCAAAGTACTTTTACCATTTCATCTTCCCTTGAAAATTCCCTTTTATGTCTCTTGACTTTTACGAATATTTCACTCGACTTTTACAAAGACCTTCTGAAGTTACCCGGCTCATTCCTTACTCCTTACGACTCCTCGGCAGTGTCAGTGAAACTACCCTTTAATTATAATCTTGACTGAAAATCCTTCTAATTAGAATTCTGTCAACTTTTACCTAATTTCATCCCTACCATTTCTTAGACGAACGTTACGTCCTCTCGACCCAAGTTAGGGACCCAGTCCTTCTAGGGACCTCTTCCCTTTCCCGAACCTCTTAGGGTATTTGTCTCCTCGGACCGTCCGATGTCAGATACCCCACTTGTTTATCAACCTATTCTGACTCGATGGTTGTTCTATTCTCCGTGCAATTTTGACAGAGAACAATACAATTATTCCATTAAACCCCTGGATTCATACCCTGACTAACAGTCTTTTAGTCTGTATACTAATCTACCAAACGACTGAAAGTTCGGACGGGGGTTGGAGACCTCTCCCCTCCTCTCGACCTCCAATTTAGTTGATGGTTACCGGTTACTATATTAGTTAGTACGGATACATTACCTCGGAGGTATTTTTGGAGTTTTCAGTCCCGAACGTCTCGAAGACCTGACCACTTATGAACCTCTAAACCCCTCTGATCCACTGAGGTTCTCACGTACTTTCGAGGTGCGGGGAAGGGTGTACGAAATGGGACACGAAGAGAAGTCAGACCAAAGAGGATTTAATATGGGAAAATATCCGAGTCTGCCATCAGACAGACGTTACTTCCTCTGGGCTCAAACTAGGGACCCAACCCTTCTAGGGGACCTCTTCCTTTACCGTTGGACAAGGTCATAAGAACGGACCTCTTAGGGTATCTACCTCCTCGGAGGGTCCGATGTCAGGTACCCCAGAGTTCCTCAGTCTATGCTGACTCGCTGAACCGAAAGTCATTTACTCATTTGTCCAAAGGGCTCAAGACACTCGGTGAGAGCGTTTAGTCAACTTGAGTTCCTTCCCAGACACCGTTGGAGGTTAGACATTAACCAACCAGTCTCGTGTCAATTGTCGACCCGAATACTCACGGTAGACCCCCACCCCCCAGTCAGAATATCCTGATTTGGGACTTCGGCACCTTAAACTACGATGAAGACTCATCTATCACAGTCTTACCAACTTAACATCCTGTGGGTCGACAATAGGGTTCCAAACGAACCACAATACCCCTACACAGGGGGAATGACGACGATTGTGTGTGTGTGAATGTGTGGAGTGTACAACCTTAAGCTAAGTCCTTGGGCTTTCTAATCTACCGTCTCTTTCTCCCAGACCTAAATCTATCATTATCGGTCCTCCTCATTCAAATACGTGTCTCAGTCTATGTGTTGTGAGTCGGCGAGGAAGTCATCTTGACTTCGAGGTGCTCCCTTCCTGATTGGTGTACACAACGACCAGGAGTCACGAAGTCGAGTCAAGTCTAGTCAGCGAGTCAGCACAGACTGAGAAACGCTGGGGTACTTAGCGTCGTGCGGTCCAGAGGGACAGGTAGTGGTTGAGGACCTCAAGTGAGTCTGAGTGCAGGAAGCTCAGGCACTACGGTAGGTCGGTAGAGTAGGAGACAGCAGGGGAAGAGGAGGACGGGGGTTAGGGAGGGTCGTAGTCTCAGAAAAGGTTACTCACTCGAGAAGCGTACTCCACCGGTCTCATGACCTCAAAGTCGAAGTCGTAGTAAGAAAGGTTTCTTTAGGGTCCCGACTAGAGGAAGTCTTACCTGACCAACCTAGAGGAACGTCAGGTTTCCTGAGAGTTCTCAGAAGAGGTTGTGGTGTCAAGTTTTCGTAGTCAAGAAGTCGCGAGTCGAAAGAAGTATCAGGTTGAGAGTGTAGGTATGTACTGATGACCTTTTTGGTATCGGAACTGATCTGCCTGGAATCAGCCGTTTCATTACAGAGACGAAAACTTATACGATAGATCCAACCAGTATTGAAAAGAAGGTGCCTCACTCGCAGAAAAGTAAAGTATCGACGTCAGTGGTAAACGTCACTAAAACCTCGGGGGTTTTTATTTCAGACTGTGAAAAAGGTGACAAAGGGGTAGATAAAGGGTACCTCACTACCCTGGTCTACGGTACTAGAAGTAAAAGACTTACAACTCGATTCGGTTCAAAAAATGAGAGGAGAAAGTGAAAGTAGTTCTCCGAAAACTCAGGGAGAAGTGAAAGACGGTATTCCCACCACAGTAGACGTATAGACTCCAATAACTATAAAGAGGGTCTTTAGAACTAAGGTCGAACACGAAGAAGGTCGGGTCACAAAGAGTACTACATGAGACGTATCTTCAATTTATTCGTCCCACTGTTATATATCGGAACTACATGAGGAAAAGGATACACCTTGGTCAGACAACAAGGTACAGGTCAAGATTGACAACGAAGGACTGAACGTATATCCAAAGAGTTCTCCGTCCAGTCCACGAGACCATAAGGGTAGAGAAAGTCTTAAAAGGTGTCAAATAACACTAGGTGTG